>RJJA01000376.1:0-43607 GCA_003724045.1 Lepidurus arcticus
CATCCTCATTCTTGAGTTCTGCACAAGCTATGCAGTTTCCTGCCTGACCGTTATTTTCTGAATGGCAGCACAATTTCTCATCCTTATTTCATAAACTTACAAAATAAATTTAAAATAAACGGAAAGAGATCATTGAAAAAAATAAATACTAAAAATATCCTAATATCAATATCTACCGAGCCTGCTTCGTGAAATTGTGATAAATGACTTATTTAAGATTTTAACACATGGGGAAAATTACTGAAAACGAAATTAAAAATTTCAGCAAGCAGGATTTTATAATCGCTAGATTTTATAATCGCATGCATTACTGTCACAACACAATTTCGTTAAGTTGCACAGAAACGTATAAATTTCGAATCAAAATTCCCCATGCTATAGCGCCATAAGAAGTTGCACTTCACCGTGGCCTTAAGAACTTGTGGGGTGAAAGGGGAGAACCGGCTTTCCAAGACCCCTCGAAATACTACTGGGAAACGCCCCCAGTTCTCCCTAGAGCCTTGACTATTTTGCTTTACATAGAGGGCAAGAGCAGGCTTGACATATAGTATAGGATACTTTTCGTTGTCAACTTGTCAGGTTTCAATGAAATGGTTTAATATTCCATAGAAGAGAAATTTTCCCATGTGGCGTTAAGATGCAGATAACAATCAACCAAATTTACTAAGGCTTTCTGATTAGGGAACTTCTCTTTCTTAAATAATTAAGGTTCGATTAAAACGACATGACATGCATTACTTACCCGGTAAGAGTCTCGAAATTTCATCTTCGTTATGTCTTCCTACTAATGTTCGCTGCATTTTGAATTGATTTAAATTTGTGCGTCGGAATGCGTACAAATCAGGTACTGTACATGTGACTTAGTTTAGTTGTTAAACGTGGCTGTTTATTTACAAGTTTCGGTTTGCCTTTCTATCGATTAACTTTCCGAGAACTGTCACTCAGCCGATACTATTGTTTAGCGCGTAAATTGTATTACGGTAAAAATATAAACAAACCCTTCCAGCCTATAGCAACCGGGTGTGTGACGAAAACATGAGTTCAACGTCGTCAGATTCCACTGTGGATTATTTCCAAGAATCTGGAGAAACCCAGCAGGAGGTCCCTTCGACCAGTATGCACAACAAAATTGTCAGTAGCATGGCGAGCAGGGCAGCGCAAAAGTCTGTCGGTTTATTGAGCAAGTTTCGGGGATGCTTGCTTGGATCTTTAGCTGGAGATTGTTTAGGAGCTCCATTCGAAGGCGAACGACATGTTACGAAAACTGTACTTACGCAGTACTTTGAGAAAATCGAAGAGACGAACGATCACCAAAAAGGTAAACCTTATTATACTTGTCCAATATATACTTACAGATGAAAGTAACCCTCGTAACCCATTCTATTTTATTGTTGTAGTTGTATACAAGAAATACACCGATGACACGGCGATGACGAGATGTGTTGCCCAGTCGTTGATAGATAGAAAGGGCTTCCATGCCGAAGATATGGCAAAAAAGTGAATTGGAAACGAAAGAGAATTAATGGCATCTTTTTATAATTTGGATTTCCTTTAAAAGGTTCTTTCACGAGTACTATGCCCATCCTAGACGAGGCTATGGGGGATCGGTAGTTGAAGTATTTGCAGCATTGAAAGCACAAGATGGGAAAGATCCATACGGACCAGCTAAAACAGCATTTTCTAACCGAGGATCATGGGGAAACGGCGCAGCCATGCGCGTTTCTCCAATCGCTTTATTTTGTTGGGGCAATCAGGAACAAGCTATTAGAATGGCAAGGCAAGCAGGCCAAATAACGCACTCCAACAAGTTGGGATACAACGGAGGCATCTTGCAGGTACAAACGTACGGTACATGTTCCTACTTGTTTACCGTTAACCTCTCCGCCTTGTTGCCCTTCTCTTTACAGTGCTTAGCAGTCCATACTGCCATAAACCAGGACCCAATTGAGGGTATGAACACGACTGAGTTTGTCCAAAGTCTAATTGAACTAATGAAAGATATAGCAAGCCAAGACAGTTGTGAAAAAGGGTGAGTTGACGATTAAAATAAACCACCTCTTTCTTTATTAAATTGTGGTGATCTCTAGGGAATCAAGTTGTTACGTGGACAAATTGACGAAAGTGAAAGAGTTGCTCCAAGAAGATTTCAATGAAGATCACGCAGTTTACTACTTAGGGAACGGCGTGGCAGCGTTCGATTCAGTACCCAGCTCACTATATGCGTTCTTAAAAGCGGTCGAAGACGCGCTCAAATTCGATGAAAACGGCTTCTTGAAGACGTTGAAGTATGCCATTGCCTTGGGCGGAGACACCGATACCATTGCCTCCATGGCTGGTAGCATTGCAGGAGCCTATTACGGTGAAGAAGCTATACCTAAATGTATTCTCCCCCATTGCGAAGACGTGGAAACCTCGCTAAAACAAGCAGAACATCTGTATGAGTTAACCGAGAAGTGATACTTTTCTCCATTCTTATTTGCTTACTGTTGTGGAACTGTAAGATATAACCCGTTGTTCAATACAGAAAAAATGCACAGATGGTCCTGTAAAAAAGTTCCCAAACTTAGCATGTATTGCCCGCTCTTTTGTCAATGTTGAAGCTGCATCTTCTTTTCTCTCTTCAATCTTCGGTGCGTTTTTTCACAAAGATGTCTTTAACATTGAGATTAACTTTCACTTTCTCTTTACGCTCAGGCGGCACCGAGTTAAAACAAAATCGCTTAAATGCCTCCAATTCACGTTCTACGTCGTCCAGTTCACTTCCATCCAAGTCCAGATCAGCTTTAGGTGCAAAGATGGTCTCTACAACATAAATAATCCGTTAAAAATCTCAAGCAACTTTTAAGAAATCCTCACCCCAGTTGTCTTTCTTGCCCTTCTTCTTGCCCTTTTTCTTTTCTTTCTGCAACTTGTCGTCCTGCGCACGCTGCACAGGCTGTGTATACTGCATGTTGACTGCTGGAATCCGTGGAAGGTTTAGAGGCGGCGTCATAGACGTCTCTGGGTGGGAAATCACACTCTTGGTCTGGACTTTGATGGTGTTGGTGTCTTCGGCTTGCTGTGCGTACAAATGCTTCTTCTCCTTCTTCTTGAGTTTCTTCTTCTGCTTCTTGGATAAGAGTTCTGCCTCATTTGCTTGGACCCCTACACTGGTGCACTTTTTCTCGGCCGCAGAAAGCTGCCTCGTGTCCACCACTATAACATTGGGAGCTCCCATGGGTCCCATGGAATTCATGTTCAAATTCTGCATCTCGTTCCGTTGCGGAGGATGATTCAATGAGGGAGCTACGATAACTGAGGGAGACATGTGTGAATTGACTTGTGAGGGAAAAGGGTATCGGTAACTGGGCATCTGGGAGTTGGCACCTGACGCCGCGTAGTTGGCTCCAGCACCAAGCACTGGATTAATGGCAGGAAAGTAGCGATTGGTTGTATGGGCGTGATGGAACTCTGACGCGGTTGTCGAGGGAGCTGAATGGACACGGTAAGAAGAAGCAGCAATCCCTGTGTTGGAGGGCGGGGCGTGGACGCGCGTCACAGTAATGCCTGGTGGTAATTTGAAGTTCTCCAAGATGACGTCTGTCTCATTAACTTGTGTAATATGCCTTTCCAGCTTGGGTTGGGGACTCGGATTTGGAATCTTTCTCTCGACGGGATGGAGCTTCTCATTCTCTTCCTTGTACGATTTCTTCTTCTCTTTCTTCTTCTGCTTTTTGAGCTCTTTCTTGAGCTCAGCTTTTGACGGCTTCGGATCGTCCGATTTGGGATCTGACTTGTCACTTCCCAGTGCTAAATAAAAAATTAACACAGATTTAAACATTGGTACTTGAATAAATGAGTAAATAGTTTTCTATTGTTACCTTGGCCATTAACGAGCGTGAAAAGGACTTTGTCTGCTTCTGGGCGTTCACCTTTCAGGGTAATAGTGACAACAGGATCATTTCGGCTATCGTTGACGCGTCGGATGGTCACCATAGGTTGGTCCGGTGCTTTATTGCCTGTGATTTCCACAAAACCGTTCTTGTTGAGCATCTTGGGTACTTCGCTAGGAGGTTTGGGCACGGGAGCGTTATTGACGACATGATAGGAACGTTGCTGGTCACCTAATCCGGGCCCTGGTTGGCTTCTGCTGAATGCTACTGAAGGTTTCGGGAATTGGGGCATTGGCAATCGAGGACTTGGAGTTGGCACACTCACCATACCGTTGAACAAGGTTGGGTTGAAATAGGAAGGAGGTGTGGAGGCGGTCTCAATGGGGCCGTACAGGGGGGTGATGATTGCAGAATTTGTCAATGGGTTGTGAGTGATACGGACCATTCCATTGGGCACTGGAGGGGCTGAAGAAGACTGTTTGGCCTGCTTGGGGTTAGCAGTAGTAGTAGTAGAGGAACTGGTGGTACTTTTTCCAGCATTGTGCTGCAAAGGCTTCCCAGCTTTGGCTTGAGCTTGCTGTTTCCTTTGGAGTTTCTTGAGTTCTTTCTTCTTCCGCTTCTCGTTTTGTTCCAGTTTCTTTAAACGCTCCTCTTCAGCCAACTGCTCTTCCAACTACATAAAATAAATTCATTAGTTTAAAAAGGAAAGTAATTTGAAAAGCGCGTGTTTTATAATCTTTGAACCTTTTTCTGCCGTTGGCGGGCTTTCTTGGCAACTTTCTTAGGATTAGGTAAAGGATGTCCCTCGATGAACCCAAGCAGTTCATCGATGTTCTTCTCCTCCACATCGGGACAGCTACTAGACATGGAATCATTGGATATGGTTCTGCTGGGCACGGATTTCTCCTTTAAGGATATGGACCCCAACCGATCTGACAGTTCTTGTTGTTGGTCCCGATACTTTTCTTGCAGAAGGGCTTGCAAACGTTTCTTGGCAGCAAGTTTCCTCGTTGCAGGAGACTGCAAAATGTTAATGGATGGATGGATGTTAATGGATGGTGAACAATGGTATAGCACTTACTTTGCTGTTGTTCTTATCACAGTAGCAGCATTCGCAGCTTTGCGAATCTTGGGACTCTTCATTGCTGTGGGATGTAGCAGCGCTGCTTGAGCTAGAACTGCGTTGCTTATCGTCCAAGTCACTATGCTCATGGCACGTTGCATTCGACGAGAGTTGCGTGGTTGAAGGCTGTTTGGGAGCTGAATGTGAATGGCAAGCGTGTGATGAACAGCAACCACCATTCGTTCCATGTGCATGTCCACTTGATTGCCCATTTATTTGTGGCGAATAAATAGTACTACTCTTGCCACTTTGTTCCAAATTATGCTTTCGAGCGTCTTCCATGTTAAACCTAACCAGAATTTCCTAGAATAAGCGAAAAACTTTTATAAAGTAACAAAAAAAGCATCAGATTTACCAACCGTTTAACGCCAAACGAAAATACTGTGATGAATTCGTTTGATTATACATAGAGGGCTTTCTCATACTAAACTACTTTAAATATTTTTGAGATAGTCGCTAGATGGCTTAAGCTGTACCAAATAAAACGCAATTCTCGACGAAACTGCAGTACAAGTGCAGTATTCATGTGGAACTCCTTTACGGACAGATTTTACGCGCGGCACCGAAAACAACATTTAAGTTAGCCAGTAATTGTTTGCTTTTGTTACCGGATTTGTCTCGCTATTGCTTCAATGAAAGTAAGACCAATTCTTTACACTACCATTCAATTGCAATTCACGGAAACATCGAAAATACTAACTCGAGAAGTTGCATTCAAGTATTGTAGTCGGATGTAGACAAAGCGGGTGCCATATTGTATGTATTGCTTTTGTACCAGATTGTTAGGGGGGATGTTTTGAAATTTAATTTCTTATATACGCAGTTCCTCGTCTCTTTATTCATGTTCGTAATGAAAATTAGAGTTAAGTAGTTTTTATATACATACGTTGCCCTTAGAAATGATTTCGCCTCACGTTAGGTTTTCGCCTCGCGTTAGATTTTCGCCTCCCGTCCATTTCTTTCATAAATCCGTTTGTAAGAAGAGGAGTGTGGACTGTGGAAGCGTAGGATCTCTAGGAACACACTAACGTCGAGTCTCTAATAACCCACTATTTGTTTTTTTTCCCCTGCGTCTTCCACCATTCCAGTAAATATGAGCTCCGACGAATATGCCACTACGTGTCCCATTTGCATGGAAGATTTCGACGAATTCATGAGGAAGCCTAAATTGTTACCGTGTAGTCATACGTTTTGCTTGATCTGTTTACAGGTAAGTTTATTTTATTTGTAATCCTTTTTCTTCTTTCTTTCGACCACAGTATAGAGGTCTAACTATGCTTTTGCGCTACCATGAGCTTGACTTTAACCTTTGAGTTGACCTTGAGGTGACTTTGACAACCTTTTGTACTCGTTTGGATATAGTCCTTGGTGAAAACTCGTACTTTGGAATGTCCATTTTGTCGCGAATCCTTTCCCATGGGCAAATATGGTCCTGAGAGTTTGCTCAATAATTCGGAAGTCTTGACCAGTCTCAATGACAAATACCTGAAGGGACTCAGCTTGAGTGTTAAAAAGATAGGAATTGCGGATACCCAAGAAAAGTGAGTTTCTTTTTTTAAAAAAAAACGTCGGTTTTGATTTCTGGGTTTAGTTTTGAAGAAAGCAGGGAAATATGGTGCATGTCTTGCCAATCCCCACTGTCTCCTACCTGCGCTCGTAAGAAACATGCTTTGAAAAATGTGGCCGACGTAATGGACGTTTGGAAAATTCGACTAGGAAACACTCTTTGTCAATGCCAAGAAATGTGGGCCAAAATCCTGAGGAGCAAGCACGAGAGCAAAAGCGTGCTACTCGCTGCTAAACAAGCTACGCAACAAGTAATACGAGCTGGTGAAAACGAATAAAACTCTTCAAGGTATATAACGTTAACTTTAAATCGGTCCGTAGGTTTTGGATGAAATCGACATCAATCTAAGCATCCTAGAGGTGGACATCGGAACCGCGCAATCCAAACTCACCGCGACAGAGTCTTTGGATGTTGAGAGTTATGAAGTTACGCAACTGCGAGACACGTTGGCTTATTACGAGAACGAGAACTTGATCGGGAAAGAGGAAGTCCAGGAAGCAAAGCAGAAAGCGGCACACTTGCAGCAAATGGAAGGTTATACGACGAAGACGGTTTTAATTGCTCCCAATGGAGTGTCCAAGGAATTACCGCAATGGGCCTTGGCTTTGAACGCCGATCACCCCAGTCGGAAGTCCAACTTGCTCTCTGTTCTCACCTACACCCTAATCGCCTTAACCGAAGGCTCGTCGGAAGCAGCCTCAGAGCAGTGGCAACAAGCCAAGCGCTCTTGGGCCGTTTCTGGTAAATATTGCTTTAGTTTCCGCTGGCTCTTTTAATAATAGGAATTCTCTCAGTAGGAAGCAATGGGAATGAAGCCCCATCTGTGCCTACGAATAGTGAGACACCAATGTGGGTAGGTGTGCGTCCGAAAACGGCTGCTCCCAAGCGAGATGATGCAAAACCAAAGCCTACGCCGTCTCATCAGAGTGTTGTTCGCAATTCTGCTCCTGTATCAGTCGCCGCCAAACCTGCAGCCTTAATTAGAGCTCCCCAGCTACGTCGGTTGGCCTGTGCTTTCCTACTTGCGCAAAACGGAAATCCTCAAGGACGGATCGTTTTTGATCTTCGGCCTGATGTGGCTCCCACCATGTGCCAAAAAGTGGCGGCAATGGTAATGAGCAAAGGGGGCCAGGGAGGAGGACCCGTGACTTACAAAGGGGCCAACGTCTTCCCATATGGGCTTCATAACGCTGTGATTTGCGTTTGGCGGGACATACTGGAGAGCGAGCGTTTTTTGGCGGACACGAGTAACCTACGAGCTGTCCGTGGCTCTGTACGCCTGAGGACCAAAGGTAAAGGCAAAACAAACGAACTTGAAAACCCACTCCTGCATATTTACTAACCCTTTTCATGGGGATTTAAAGTGTCAATGTCTGCGCAAGCATGGAAAATTGATGGCTTGTTTCTTTGGGTTATTTTAAATTACGGTGTATCATTCTTATTGATCCGTTTTGAATCCTAAGATTTGTGTTTTTGGTTTGTGTCGTTCCTAGGAAACGTTGAATCTCCAGGCCCTCAAAAGCTGGTGAATATGTTAGTAGATTGTGAATGGCAAGTGGTTTTGGAGTCTCCAGATCCGAGACGGAAAGTACCCCGCTTTTCGACTGTTTTTGCTCATGTAACGGAAGGGTTAGAGCTCTTAGATGCAATCAAGTGTATGGATATTGTTACGGTTACCATTGAAGAATGTTACATGATCTAAAGTCGGTTTTGGTGATATCGTTCGTTTTAATTCTCATTGTGTGATTTGGCCTCGTTTTGACAAGTAGTTAACGTTTCGTTAAGAATTTGATACGAGAGACTTAAGAAGGATTTCTTCGCAAGGTTAAATAAGAGAATTTGTAGAGGAGCAAGTAATTTAATTACGAAGGTCAGAAACAATTTAATTCGAAAGTGTTTTATAAGTCGTTTCCAATGCGAGTTAAGGCCGTTGAAGCATCCTTGGGTTCCCAAAAAACTTGAGAGAGCAGGAAACAGCGGGGTTTACTATATCAGACTATATACAGCCATGTTAAACCCCGGCAAAAATCATCTGGCAGCCAAGAAGAAAGAAAATTTTGAATCTTTAACCACGATATTCTTTTCCGCTTGTCGGGCGAGTTTTTTTTACATGTAATTTGATAATTCGGAGTTTCTTTATCAATAAACGAGCTATGCAATTGCGAAACTTAAAAGCGTTGGTGATTTCGATGACGAAGAAGTGATGAACATAACATAATCTTAAGTGTAATCTTTGTTAAAAAAACATTTTTGAAATGACGCGGTCTTTTGTAGTATGGATTTTGAAAAGCAGCGGGAAAGTCGAAGGTGCTGATAGGCTGTTGGCGAATGTTACCCAACGCCACCGTTGAACGACATCTAACGCACATTGCAATCTCGTTTCTGAGAAGTGTACGTTTGTGTTTTTTGTTATTTTTCGCTTTACGAAAAAGCTGTTCGTCCGTAAGTATAACTTCGTTTTTGTAACGCTTGTATTGTACCAGATTGACCGTAAGAATTTCTGGGAGTTTATGTAGTAAAATGTAGTAGTGGGAATTTATGTAGTAAAAGACAAATGATTCCTAGGGCTGAGCAATGGAGTGCCCATTTAGTTTAGCCAGAGCCTAGCGCGATTGTATGTGAACACATGCACAAGTTTTGTGTAAAACAAAATTACGTTTTTAGGACCGTTTTAAGACGAATGGTCTACTGAAGTATAAAGATTGTGTAAGGTGCAAGCCGGGTTTGTTCATAATGTCTGTTTGGTTCATTCATTTACGGTCAATGAAACGAAAGCGTAAAGGTTGATCAGGGACATTTACAAGACCAGTATAACAGTCAATGGCTTTATCGTGGTACTCCATTAGGTAGTGTCTCATTGTCTGGATCGTCACAATTTGCATTTCTTGTTCGGCTAATCTTCTTCCAATGCAGGACCGAGTTCCAAAGCCGAATGGTAGAGATGAATACGGATTAGGAGTAACCAACTTTTCCAAATTGCTTCCTTTGATCCAACGCTCAGGAATAAATGAATTGGGCTTCTCGAAATAGGCTTCAGATTTCGCAATAAGATGAGACACAGGAAATACAAATGTCTGAATCACAGAAGAAGACTTTAGCACATGTATACGGTCTACATTTGGTGAAGATATATACTATTACTTCTTTGGGGACGAAATAACCGCTTAGCACGGCATCCTGCTTGAGGATCCTTGCTAAAATAGATGTCGGTGGCATTAATCTAAATTTGTTTGATAAGACTAGCTTTTTTTCTTTTTAATATCTTTTTAATACCGTAGACTTTCTTTGATGCATGCCCTTAAGTAGTGCATTTCTTTAAGTATGGCTGGCGTAATAGGCGCATCTTTGGGTGGTAATAGTTGATCAATCTCTCGCTGAAGGTTCACTTGCTTTTCTGGATTGATCGCCAAGTGATACCATAAAAACGCTGTCGAATTAGAAGTCTACAGTACAACCGACGTGTATAGTTGTTAATAGGGGTTTGAGTACAAATTTACCGTATCAATGCCCCCAAGAAGCATATCTGTCATCATAGCGACAGTATCTTGAACACTTAAATCGTTCTTGAGCATTGTCTGAAGCATAGTAAGTCCTTTTCTGTCGGGATTTTCCGTCTTCAAATGCTCTAACGCCTGCCGGATATACTTCAGTGCAATCCTGCGTAAAGGAAAAAAATTACGCTATCTAACCAAGCCGTTGAAGCTTTTTATTTACTCAACAAAACAGTCCATAGCCCTTTCTAACTGCGTGTAGCATCGATTCGGGACATTTTTCCAGTAAATGGGAGGCAAACCCATTTCTAACTTAAACATATTTCTGAATATTACATGCACAGCCTCGATCATTTTCTGGGGCTCAGAGTCGACTGCTAAGTTCTGGGATAAACATCCCAATTTAGTGTCCAAAGCCACGAGAGCCACAGCTACAAAGAAGGAAGTGAAATTAACAATCAGACAGAGCTAACAAATGAACTTACATTCAAGGGCCCATTTATTGATCTCGGTAAGGAAATCGTCTGGCACTTGATTCTTGCTGTCTCGTATGTAACGAATCCTATAGAAAATTCAGGCCCGTACTCAGGATTTTTTTTCTAGGGGGGTTTTAACCCGAGAACTTGAAATTTTTAACCCTATTTTTGTCGTATACAGTCTTTCCGGTAAGGAAAGGGGGATACGAAAAAGGAGAAAAGTTATCGCGTTGTTCGAGCTTCAAAACGGTCAAACAAAACCAAAGCTCAATTTAAAATATACGTTTTTCTACCACATGCTAGAAAAACGTATATTTTTCTTTTGCGGAAACTTTCGATGGGGGTTTAACCCCCCCCCCCCCCTGGGTACGGGCCCGAGAAAATTAAATCGTTGAAAAGCAAATTTGCTAATTTTCCGTCCATTTTTTTACTTATCCACGAGTTCTTTAGCAATGTCAGCCATGGTAGGCAGATACAGTAAAGTATTCTGGGGCTTTAACATGGGCCCTTGCGTCTTAGAACGCAATCGCCACCATTCTTCGCCATTTCTGTAAGCGAAGATGGATTTACGGTAATAATATGAACACACATTGACGAGTTTATTACTCTCCGACCAAACCATAGCTCGGAAACAAATCAGGGCGTTCTTTACGAAATTTGATAACTGACTGGAGTTGAGGCCGATTCGGTAACTTGCCATCGAGACGGAATAGCTTCTCTACGTCGCTTACGTCTGCTAGATACACAATCGTGGCCTTACCCGGAATCACGTCTTTCCAGATTGGTCCGTATTTGCGAAACCGGTCAGCGTGGACGCGGTGGCTACGGGTAAAGTCAAAATGTTCTACAGAGATATACAATTATACATAAGATAAGATAAACAATTTTAAGTTGGATCTCTTACTTTTGTTGAAAGGCGGAATAAACTGCCAAACTGTTCCTAAAAGGGGCAGATTGAGGGGTCCTGGAATGGACTTGAAAGGTTTGGCGTTTTCCAATATTTCGCTAGCATCACTAACAGTTGTAGATATAACACGAACATATCTAATGTATTTCGGTAATGAGCGCGTTATTATTAAATGCATTGTCGTTTATTTGGATTCTTTTATAATACCCAAGCACTTTTGCATTAAATATTTTAAATTGGGAAACTATCTGTGTACACGTAGTTACAATGAAACGCGAACGTTAACTTTCGGGATCAAGCTCTTGACTGAGGGGAAAAAGAGGGAAATTTTTCTTGGTTTCTTGTTTTCTTGTTTTGGAAAGGGAATTGCTGACCTCGTTCACAGTATATAAACATACTGTGGTTGTAAACATAATGTGACCTCGTTCTTAGGCCTCCGATGTTTTTGAGCCAGTCGTCTTACTTTTCCCTATTTTTCCCTGTTTATCCGGCTCCTGACTCGTGTATCGGCATAGTTCAACAGCCACTTTCATCACATTAAGCAAGTTCATGTTGGAATAAGCTCTCTCAATATATGCCCATAGAGTTTACAGAATTCGTATGCCTATAGAGCCTGCCTACGCTACGGTAAGACCAAATTTGGCTGTTTGAGTACACTGATGGCAAAGGGCACCAGTGAAATAGAAATAATAGAGCAGAAACGCGTGAGAATAATTGAGCGAGCGGGAATTAAAGCTTGATCCTCACCTAGAGATAAGGAGAAATAAGTTGTGGTATTTCACTTCCTTATCTGTCAGGTAAGAATTGACCGATAACATAGGTTGGTTGGTTCTTGTTACTCCTAGATAGCGAACCTATTATGATGTTTGCATTTCTGCAAGATTGCTGTCAAAGTACACGCACAAGTTTCCGACACAATGGAAACAAGGGAATTGTTAAAAGAACGTGACAAAAGTAACGCTAAATTCTCGTGATGAAAAAAATGTGTAATGGTCTGCAGAATTCTAGCGTAACAATAATCAATATAGTCTCCTGTTCAATTCTTTTATTGTTATCCAGAAGTCAAGCAATATATGTATGTGAGCAATAATTTAACAACAAACAAGGCTAGACTACCTAGGCGCTGCTAGTTTGTAAAATACACATGATATATCTTATCTTATGTCAACAGGGATCCATCTTGCCTAAAAGCTGTCTTTATTTATGAAATTCGTAGGCCTTAGCGACGATCGACAAAAGTGAAACGTAAAGGCTGGTCAGGTACATTTAATATGCGTAGTTCGATCCCTAGATCCGGATGATGAAATTCGATGCGAAAATTTTGCAAAACCTTGATAGTTAGCAAATACATCTCCTGTTCAGCCAAGCGGCGTCCGATGCAGGCACGTGTGCCGAACCCGAAAGGCAGCGCCGCGTACGGAGAGGCGTGGCTCTCCAATTCGTGTCCCTTTACCCAGCGTTCTGGAATGAAGGTATCAGGCTGTGGGAAATACTTTTCCATTCGTGATATCATTTGTTGGAGCGACACGACCATAGTCTGTGAACACGTTTTTAAATTAAAATATTATTTCTGTTTTATTTTTTTCAACAGATTTTTACCCCTTTTGGTATACGATAGCCAGACAAGACTGTATCTTCGGTTAAATTCCTTCCTACTCCAAACATGCCAGGCATGAGCCTAATTTTACTGATTAGTGATATACTGAGAAGCATAAATCTAGCGATTTGGACCTTAAACTCTCTTTTACGGAGGCTTTCAGGTAGTGGAGCTCATTTAGATGGGCCGGCTCGATGGGCGTGGTTGTGGATGGTAAAATGCGGTTGATCTCTTGGTGCAAGAGTTCTTGCTTCTCGGGGTTTTTGGCCAATAGGTAAAACAAAAAGCTTGTGGTGTTCGAAGTCTGAAATTCAAATCAAGTGTTTTCGAACGAATTATCTCGAACAATTAACCAAGCAAACTTCAACTTACGGTGTCAATACCGCCCATGAGCATGTCAATTGTCATCGTAATAGCTTCTTTTACATCCATGCCCCGCATGAGCATAGCCTCTAACATTGTTGGTTGTTTGTCAGTGTCGGCAGCAGTTTTGGCTTTAATTCTTTCCATGGCTTGCTCGATATACTTCCTCGAAGTTCTACCTCGCGTTTGTAGGCTACTAAATTAGTTTTTTTTTGTATTTTATATGGTTTACTCTGTGAAGTAGTCTTGGGCTTTGACCATCGTACGCCAGTCTTTAGTTATCGGAAATATCTGATAGAGTTGTAAGCTCATTTCAAGCCTGAACATCGCATCGAAAGAGTCATTTACAGCCTGTATCATTTTGCGTGGTTCAGAATCTGAAGGGGAATTTTCTTCAAAGCAGCCCAATCTAGTGTCCAAGGCAACCAAACTGACCGCTGAAGAGATTGTATAAATTAATCAATGCGAAACTGTATATGAAGGCCAGGGTGAACTGCAAATAGTTGAGCGTTTTGTCAGTAGGTGACACTGGTGTCACACCTATATTTCCAGCACATTATCAGATAGAAATCCTGTGCGTACGAACTGGATGAGTGCAAGTATATTTCATGACAATTGTGCAACTTTAAACAAAAATGTAAAGATATAATTGGAAAATTATTTGTTTAAATACCTTAGTAAATATATCTTTGTAGACTGCATGAAAAGATTTAGATATATTTATTTAAAAATTTTCAATAAATTATAATAATATCTAAATTTTTTGATGAAGCCCACCGAGATATTTGTATTGAGATATTTTTAAACAAGCAATTGTATCGTTAACTTTCTTTTACATTTTGTTTAAAGTTGCATAATTCTTATTAAATAGTGCTATGACGTTATTCCCATCTTTTGACCAAAATGATCAACTTCTTGCAGTTCACGGTGGCCTTAATAGAGGGTTTCACTGATAATATATTATGTATAGGTATACAATTTACATTCCAAAGCCCATTTGGACATTTCTGTTATGAAATTGTCTGGAACTTGATTTTGCTGGTTACGAATCGCGCGAATCCTTGCTACCATCTCTTCAGCAACTTGAGTCATGCTTCGAAGGTACAATAAAGTGTTTTGGGGCTTCATTAAGGGTTGCTGAGCTTTAGATCGCACTCTCCACCACTCCTCGCCATTTCTGTAAGCATTGTAATAACAATATGTACGTCTTCTAACTAAGTTTCCTGCGTTCTAAAAAGCTCCCGTGTAATAGCTAAGCTTTCTATGGTACGGTAGAATAGGAAAGGTAAATGCAGTCTTACGCAAAAAGTACACACAATTTTGACAAAACTTCTTGACAGTATTGTAGGTCGTATTAGTAAGAAAAGCAAGACAGTTTTACTTTTTCTATTTTCTTCTGTACTAATTTGAAAAAAGTAAAATAATTTTTCACCTAGGCGAAACGAAGCAAAATTGCGAATTTGGAAACTGTCCTGTGTCTTATTTTACCTTATAATTTTTTAAGAAAAATATCATTCAAATGGACTACGTGGTGGTGAAGTTACCCTGCTTGCCGCTTCATGCGCAGAAGCACTGCGCGACTTTTCGCGGTAGCTTTGGTTTAACTTAGCTAAGCTCTTATAACGGGAACCTCATAACAGTTTTTTCTTACGTGGACAGTAATCCAGCTGTGCCGAAACGGTCAATACGATCAGCTCTGTATTTTCTTAAAGATTCGAATGGAGCTCTTTCAGGGAATTTTCCGTCTTGCCGCAAAAGTTTTTCAGTATCTTCCGGACTAGCAATGTGGACCATATCCCCTTTTATGGGAATTACGTTGCGCCAAATTGGACCATACTTCTTGTACTCACTTACACTAAGGTCATAAAACTTCTTGATGTTGAAGTTTTCTAACCGAAATCTTGTATTACAGTAAATTAAATTAACATTATTTGAGCTTACTGTTGAAGGGGGGCAATACTTGCCACATGGTGCCGAAGAATGGTAGGATTTTAGCTCCTGGAACTTGGCTGAATGGCTTGGCATGGCGTAGCTCTTCTTCTTTGTCTAGTTTATGTTGTTTAGGAGTGCTTGCAAATGCAGATTTGTAGCACGTCGAAATACTCGGGAAATTGCACACTTCTGGGGCTAAAAGGCTCCGTTTAGCAAACGTGTTGGCACGTATCCACATATTCTGTTTGTTTTTCTAGGCCTTGAGGTGTTTGTTTTGTTCTGCACTTGTTGACAATCGTCAGTTTGCGTGAGGAAAGTCTCGGTCGTAAGATAAGCCACAGAGATGGCATCTCGTGACGGTAACCTTGAGAATCATTAGCTCTGCGCATGCCTCGTTGCTATCAAAAGAAGTTATTTCATAAGGGCTGTACTGCAAAAAATATATTTCAGCAAGTTTTTTTTTACCAATTTATAAAAAAGTAAAGGATCATGAACGTGAATGTTTTAATCTCAAAATGATTAGAAACGTAATTATCCGATAAAAATTTAAACAATCTGGAAAAGTATTGATGCTTCCTTACACAAAAACCGGTCACGATTATGCTTTAATTTGACTTTGCCCCTCCCCTGCCAGGTCAAATATTTAAAATCAGACTGTGATTGTCAACCAGTTCTTAGCTGGGAGATATCTCACGCAATGTCAGCTGGTAATTAGGAGATTATCCGCGCATTTGGTATGCAAATCGTGTGATTTCGCAGGTGCCTTTAGCATGCCGAATACGTGGTTTTCTTGATGACCAATCACACGGTTGTCTTGTAAATTTACATGAGAAGTCGCACGATTACATTGTCTAATTTTGGTATGTTTAATCCGATTGAATTTCGCTTTAGTCGAATTCTACCAAGCGTTATGAATTTAAATTGTAAATGTAAATTGTAATTTAGTCCAAAGCTTAAGCCCTTTCTTACAATGTACAACTTATTAGTACTTATTACAGAACTTGCAATTTTAACTGGACGAACTTAAAAAGTATCCTTATTCTACGTCACAAAGTTGTTCTATGTTACTGTCTTTGTGTTACTAGTTTTGTATGCACCGTTTAGATAAGCCGCAAAGAGCAAATGCTCACGCTGGTTGTAAATACAAAAAAGAAGTTGTTCTATTAGATTTAATTGCTGTAAGAAGATAAGTATTGTGCCCGTCGAAATTTTGAGGAATCTTTCTTGTTACAAAATCACGAATAATTCCAAATGACAAAAATGACCTAATTTGTGTTTTCCATAATAGTTCTTCGCGCCACAATTGTGAAGCTTGGTGCTAGAAAGTTATTAAAACGCCATCTAGCGTGAGAATAATATAGGTATTCACTATTACAACGCCGAGTAGCGTGTGAAGTGATACATCCACACTATTCCAACCAACGCGTATGTGGCGTCGTAACTGCGCGCAACGGCGATATTTATCTATAAACGTTTGTGAGTCAGAAATATCCATTAATAATACCTGCTAGAAATTACACACGGTTGGGGGCACGCTTCATAGGTTTACATTGTAGGATACCAAGAATATCTTATAAACAAATTACTTGTACCGGCTATAGCTTCGTCTCAGGAGATTATGGTGAATACTAATAAGGGTCACAAGAGTTACGTATTCAGGCAACTTACCCATCGTACCCAAAAGTACTGTTCGCATTCCTAATCATGTAGAAATAAATTCCCAAAGCTCCCAAAGAGGAGTGAGTTACTTCTGGGATTATTTAGAGTGCTCTAGGGAACTCTTTTTAACTCAAGTGGAAGTTTGGCGAATGTAACCCTCGGCTCTTTGGGACTTACAAAAAGTTAGTCCAGAAAGCTTTACGTTTGGAAAGCTTTACCTTTACTGGCATAATTATTGCATACATATAATACATGCTTGAAGAGGGCCAATTGGTATTCTGCCTTTGTTGGGGCGTGTTTACTACTTAGTACGAGCGAAAGTTTTAGGATAGGTAACCTGACGGACTTATCTTCATAATTCAGGATTGGTGGAAGTGTAGGCAAAACGTAAAGGCAAGGATTTATAGAGGGTAGCTTCAGAATAAGTAACACTTATGAGATAAATACTCAACTGTAAAATATGAAAATCGAGCGGGAACATGCGTAGGCGAGCGAGCAATGCATGGAAACAGTATACGTTCAACATCCAACGAAGGCTACGATATCGCGTTCTTGCTTTCAGTAGCTTAGAAAGTAAAATTACTATTAAATAATTGGAACTGGACGGACCCTGCAAATATACGCTATAGAAGTTATCTCTTACTAACTACCGAACTGATCCTATTTAGTCCATTCTAAGCCTTATTTTTTAAAAAGTTTCAAATTGCAAAGAATGCATTTAACAAACAAGCTAAATGGCCCTTAGTATTCATGTTACACAATATCATTTGCAAACTGCATAAGATCCTGTATTGACCAAGCACAAAAGATTATTAATATCGTGTAAAAAAGGAAAACGCAAAAGAAACGCCTCCTTAAGGGATTCTCGTCTATATCCCAGAGAAGGTTAATCCTATTTGGATTCCATCATCCGGACTCGGATTCTTGCAACGCAGTGCCGAGCTCAATTGCACCCGAGCAGAAACCAAGGCACAGGCGCTCCATAATTGAGTGTTCACCGATGCTATATAACGATTTATCCCTGTACGCGTGATAAACCGCACCTGACAACGCAAAGATTGACGTTTTGTCATGGGTTTTCTTTAGTTTACGCACTACCTTGTTTGCGCGCTTGTCCCACGAACACCAGGAATCAAGAAGCAGCGGTTCTAATAACACATACACTAGCTCTTCATATAGTCACTCACCTTAATATATTCGTGTACCACATAATTGTGCAGTACATTCGCAACGTCCAACAGTCAACGAGAGCTGTTTGCTGTTTAAAGAACCGTGGCCGACCAATTCGGTGTCTAGTTCATCACCTCTCTGACGAACAAAAGGTTAATAACAGTCGGCCAACAGCTTTCGGTTATGCATACACTATACCTAATATGTCAAAAATTCCGGCGATAGGTCTCTTCCCATACATAACGCTAATACCAAATACGTTCCGTCCCAAAGGAAGCGCAGACGCGTAAACTTCCCTGGAACACGTATTTTACGTCTTCCCCCACGAGCTGCTTGTCCGTGGTGCATGTGCACACGCGGCTGCTTGCCTAACCGACGTAGTACAGACGGGTGATCCCTCAGTTAAGGTTCCACCCGCTTTTGTCTAACCCAGTATAATTCGTGTTGGAAATTTAAGAATATAAGAGTCTTTACTGGGGCGCATTACCGTGAATCCAGGCAGGTGAAAATCGCCATAGCAACTGTATTTGTGTACTGTATAAAGGCACGTAATATTTGATATACCTGGACACGATATCGTAAACACTGAGCCGTTTTACCTTTTTGGTTTGATCCCCATAACGATGGCTTCTCCATTCAATCGCTGCCCTGATTTGCGGGTCGACTTCGCGTCAGATCAAGGCACCAGGAAGACAAACAACAACTCTAATTTACTTTCCCCCAATATCTCTCCAACCCACCACCGTACGACTCATGCGATGGTGTGTTTGGACAATGTTTCCACTGAAATTCCGCGAAGACGACCCACCGGCAAATATAGCTTCCGCGAGCGCTCTTCTCGAAAACACCAACGCCCTCCATCACCTAAAGACGATATCGGATTGGCAGAAAACTTCCGACATAGCTGTCAAGTCCGAACACAGCATCAATCGCCCTCGCGGAATATTACATTACCCTTGGAACAGAGTCACCTCGGCGTTCCGTGTCGTCGAAAGACTTCACGGAGTGCTGACCATTTAGACAATGTGGCTGACCCAGGTGGCGGAGTTATGGGAGACGTCTTCCTCCCGTCTCCTATCAATCTTTCGCCTCATCACAGTCGATCCCAATCCGTACGCTCGCCTAAAAGACCACCCTATTTGAGCCCCCCCAGGTCAACTCCTCGACCTCGCCCTCGTGGCACATCCTTGCCGCTCCCTTCCGCCGACAATCTCGGAGGCGAACGCGATGACTACTATCTCTTGCGGAATTTCATCGTCCATGGGAAACATGTTGTGAATCGCGGCGATTCCTTTAGAAATCGACATGTGAAAAGTCCTCAAAGTGTCGCGTCCAGTACATCAGACGCCAGGTAAAAAAGATACAATAACCTCGCGTCCTTTGGAAGCAAATTCGTTCATCATAAGCCTCGAACTCGTAATATAAATAATAGGCAATTTTCTTTTTTTCAAGCAATGTATCTTGGGCCTTTTATCGACTTTCCTTTTTCCTTTCCTTTCTTTTGTTGTTGCTTCGAGGGCAGTTTGTTCCTGTTCCCTACTGAATTAGATCGTGCCGACTAGTATCGCTGTATAGGCCGAGGAAGACAAGACCCTTATTGAGTCTTGTTAAAAAAAATGTTTTCAGTCGAAGGGGCTCAAGATCCGATAACGAAAAGATCATAAAATTTTGAATAGCATCGCTGCAGGTCAGAAGCAACGCACAGCGCAACCCTGGATCAATGCGTTCTCACCTTTGTTTGCACTTTAAAAAGGGCCTTTAGTGGCAACTGGAATCG
The DNA here is from genome assembly GCA_003724045.1 of Lepidurus arcticus. Lineage (NCBI taxonomy): Eukaryota > Metazoa > Arthropoda > Branchiopoda > Notostraca > Triopsidae > Lepidurus > Lepidurus arcticus. The sequence continues at coordinate 19,935 of RJJA01000376.1, forward strand.
TAAATAGGTCAACTTCACATAGCCCTCACTTAGCAAGGCCAGCAGAATTACTTGAGTAAGAAGCTTAGACTATATACCTCAGGATATTATAGTACTTCGTTCACCCCCCGTACTTCCTTTGTCCCCTTTTTCGTTCATGACACCTACACGTGTAACTTCAAGTGATTCTGAATTCTGCGTATAATCGTGTTACAGGACTACTAAGGATGTCAATTCTAGGTCATTAATATTAGTATATAGTCAGCTTCATCAAAGGCTTCCGGGTAGCTTAGCTTTCTGTGGCATAATAGCACAGGGAAGGCAGAAGCAATCTCACGTAAACAGTACACAAGATTCTTACCAAACTTCTTGACAGTAATGTAGGTTATACTAATGTGGAAGGCAAGACTGCTTTACTTGTTCTTATTTTTTGTCTTCGCTAATTTAAAAAGCAAAATAATGTTTCACCTAGGCGAATCGACGCAAAATTTGTGATTGGAATTCGTTACGCCATCGACACTATTTTAGCGAATTTTTAAAGAGAAAAGTACATGTAAATTGATTAATTTCCATTGAATTCTAAAGTTGGCCCGGTAGCGTATTATGCGCAAAAGCAGGACGCGTTCATTAGACACCCGTACAAAACATTAGGCGCCTCTTCCCTTGTGTGTAACAAGCTAAACCATACGGGTTTGCCTCGGAAGATTTCGCTTTTGTACACGGCTCATTCTCTTTACATTAAGGCCACGGTAAACTGCAAGTAGTTGATAATTTTGTAAAAAGATGGCACTAATGTCGTACTCCTTCACGATGTGAATGCAGCAACTTTGAACACAATTGTAAACAAAAGTTCCAAAGAAATTGAACGATGCAATGGAAAATTTCTCTTATTAAAAATATCTTGGTAGGTTGCGTCAAAAGATTTAGATATATCGTTGCAGTTAACCGTGGACTTAAACCGTTGCAATGTATTAAACAGTGGCCATTTCGGGGGGTTTTGGAAACCTGTAGGTCAACATCTCTTTGGTACATATTTTTTGTTAGTATTGTTATAACTTCATGGTAGTGGGTGGCGAAAATGAGAGAAGAGCATGACGCTGGTCATAAGAGCCCACGATTTATACCAGCTTTATATACTGTAGAGAGACTTTTATTATGGCTCGACGATAAGACTTCCGTGCGTGTCTCGGTCATCGTCGGTATAATAGCGCTTCCCCTTCTTTCCCCTTGACTTCCCTTGACCTATGAGCCGCCTGCTCATCAGCGTCCTTACGTCCGCTGGTCCCTTCCGCGTAGCGTCCTTCTTAATTTCCTCGGAAAGTCTTACGACAGACCATATTGCCTGTCGCAGCTGAAATATAGCTTCCAAAAAGACAGGTGTACCTTTTACGTCAGACCGACCCCCGGAAAATAACGCCTTATGCTGTCTCTCCACAAATTACTGCAGATCGATATAAATTCACGGGCCATCCCCTTAAATTCATGAGCCATCCCCTTAAAAAGGCTCTGCAGCGTTTTACCCTCTTATGTGTACCCCTCCGTACGGAGTACTCATAGATGATGTACTAATTGCAAGTCGTGTGCTTTTGATGTACGTGGAAGGGCGCTTACAAGGAAATTAGTTACATGTACATGCTTAAATGATGCTGTGTGACTTTACAGCTGCTGCCTTGGCAACCAAAATGGTTTTGAAAGTCTAATGGTTTTCAAGCTTAATGGCTTCTATTATCAAAAGATGCATAACCTCCTAGATATGCTCTCCAAAGTCCCGTGCCTGGGTACAAACAGCTTTGCTTACAGAGAAGTCGTAATTCCTGTACGTACTGCACATGTCCATTCAAAAACGATCTGTCAAAATTTAAAAGTAGATAAAGCAGAAAGACTTCAGTGTAGAACGCTTCGAGTGCACTAATGCTTTCAAGATATTGTTGATTTTACTTTCCGTGCAGCTCGCTAGGAAGGCACTTTCACCCGCATAATGACTTGCATTCCGATTTTTCTTTCAAATATCGCTTCGCAAGATGGTGTAAGAGGTCGGAGTTCAAGAGCTCGTCATAGACAGTATTGGCATTCTAGTCTCAGTTTAGGATTCCGCTTTCTATCTGTTGGCGCTAAGGTACTGAGTCTGTTTGTTTTCCCAGAGAAAAGGAGGACGTTCACGTCCACTATTGGAACGCCTGTATATACCACCTGGAAAAGATTTGTAGGTTGATGGCAACCACCTGGCCTCTTTCGAGCACTTTCGCAACCGTTATACTTAAGGGTACGATCGTAGTGTAGTGTACTAGCTTATTTATAAATGACCGGTATCCAAAAATAGATCCTTGAAAAGACCGATGCTGTGTGATGGGGAAATTCCTGGATATATTTCGGGGCGATGGAATAAATTTTAAGCTGTCGTGCGTCGCTCTAGTGTATATAGCTTACGTATTGACTTTCTCGCGTAAAGCAATTTGACTTCTTCAGCGTAGAAGTTCATATTGTAAGCTATTATAAAATTGTAACTCGCAGGTGCTTACTAATCAATACTTGGTTAAGTACAATTTTAATCAATACCTGGTTAAAAAGATTAATACATATTTTTTGTTTTCTATTTTGGATAGTACTGAAAATGTGGGAGGTTCCCCACCGTCGGAAGGACCGTCTTCGAGGGGTTCGAGTGTGGGAGGCAGAACTCCGCCGTTTCGAGTTCTCATGATGGGCGCACAGGGCGTCGGTAAAACGACTTTAACAGCCCAGTTTATGACGTCGGAGTACCTCCACACGTACGACATATCATTGGGTAAATATACTCTTCTTACTCGCACTTTCTGTGAGTTTTAGGATTCAAGTCAATAAGGCACAACTTGGGCTTGGACTGGGCAATTGGAGCAACTTAAGGCGTTGAGCGAGCTGTCATTAACCTGAAGCTAGAGCGATTATGATACCAATCTTTAAGAGTAATGCCTCCTGGTAGCGGGGTTGTGGAGATGCAGTTTAGCGAACGTCGTTTTGTGGCCCTCATTTAGGCTTGTTGCCGTGTGTTTGTGCTTTCGTATCTTTGGTACGATCACGCCATTAACGTCGACCGATTGCCTACGATAGTCATCAGCACAAATCTATTTGGGGCGGACACGAAAAGGAGGAGAAAAACCTTTTTTCTTTTCTTTAGAGAGTTGGGTACTTATGAGCGAAGTGCGCGTGCCACCCTTTCACCTCTTGTCAAATTTTTCGGAACATATTGTATCCGTTTGATTTGCTTTGGAAAAGTATAAGGCTTGTGTTTACTTAGGTTTTCAATTTTAATAAGCTTTTGGAGTGACAACTTTTGTTAGTATAGTTGAAATGACGTTAAAAACTCTCTTGGAGACATGCGAAACGAATTATGTTCGGTACAAGGTCTACTTCAACAACGTTTATTTAGTTTTTAATTAATTACCAGTTTAGGGCGAAGCCTATTATTACTGGGTTCTCCGTAATACATGTTTCTTTTGAGCTATCACAGTGTGTCTAACGTTGGAAAAATCTTTCGCCTTTTCCAGCGTTTATATTGCTTGCATAAGAGAGTATAGGAACTTAAGAGTATTGGGATTCTTGAGATTTGGCTGCGAAAGCAAAGAAACTTCTGATTGGATGATGCCCTTTATAGACATTGTGCTGTGTTCCAAGTTGAGCTAGCTTTTTAATAAAAACACAAATGATAGGCATTACCATAGGGCTTTACATTACGTATCAACTCACTTGCGTTACGTTTTTAATGCAATGCAACTTTAATGTTTTTTTCAGTATTTAGTTTCTAAATTTACGTTTCTTTTTGTCTGTTAGGTGCTGTGCGTTTTTAAAATTTTAAACGGAAAGGAGTGGAGTGCGTCCTTTGGAAAGGAGAGAAAATTTGAGACGAGTTTATCAAACGAGAGAGAGAGGAATGTGATACATTTTTCATGGTTGGTCTCCACGAGTGTGAAAGCCATTAATTAATGGAAGGAGTTTTCAATTGGCAAAGAGGTTTCGAAAGTATTGCACTTTGGAAACGTGTTTTCTCCTTTTTCTTTGGTCGGAAAACCATATGACAGGGCGGGAAAGTAATGAGGGAGCGGGTTGAACTTCGGTTGCACTTGCTTGTAGGAAACTCATGGGAATTTCAGAAGAAGAACAGCACGAAGAGCGGGAGAGAAATTATAGAGCGCCGTGTGGGGTATTGTAGAGTTACTCTTGAAAATCATTTAGGGTTGGGGGGGGGGGGATAGGTATAAATACAATTTGAAAGCGAGGGGGGAGGGTGCTGGGATATTTTCGTTCTTGCCAACGTTCGCATTGTTCAAGGAACTGTGTAAATGTGAAAAAACGTCCATACGGTTAGCTGCTTCATTAGGCCAGCATAGCTTTGATGACAAGGTTTCTGTGCATTCTTAGAGCAAATAAGAAGCAGTCGGATTATTTTTTGACGAAGTTGCTGTAGTTGTAGGTATTAAAAAAGAATTGATTATAGGAGAAGCTGCTGATGTTGTAGAAGGTTTTTTGTCGAGTCGTAGGGAAGATTGCATTTTGAGTCTGTGCAAGGGACAACGGAAGATTCAGCCATTTAATTATGAATTTTTTTATGCATTTCCCAATCTTCTTTTTTCTTTTTAGACGAAGATTCCGCGGAGCGCTCCGTAAGTGTACTGCTCGACGGAGAGGAGTCGGAATTAACATTTATTGATCATCGGCATGGAGAAATCTCGGTAATAGTCGAATTACGACCCGAAGGCATTTTTAGCATCCGCCTAAGCTCTCGCCTGCTGTGACTGTTGATCTCGAGCTGGCCTTTTTCTTTCTAGTTATAGCTGTTAGAAAAGCACACACACGTGCTGCATAATGCCCAAAAAATAAGAAAGAAAGAAGGCCAAGAAAAGAGAGAAATAACCACAGATACGACCACGCTGTCGGCAGCTGAGCGCAGGCAGATATGCCTAAAGGATACCTTGTATTGACCATATTGTTGCTTTGCTAGTTATCGAGCGACTTTTGTGTCTTTTGTTCTTTACGTGGTGCCCCATTATAGCCAGAAAACAGCTTGTGCACGTACAGTCCACATGCCTTCGTAGTCGTCTACTCCGTCGTGGATCGCGGAAGTCTTCGACACGCCGAAGATATCTTGCAGTGGCTTTGGAGATCGGATTTGGTATCCAGCAAAGCTGTAATCTTGGTTGGCAACAAAGCCGACTTGGTGAGAGCACGACAAGTCCAGCCACAAGGTAACAATACCGTTTGGTTACAAAACAAAACACTAGATACGCCCCGTAATCCCTTAGTTCGACAAGTCTTGACAGAGAAATGTAGCTGATGGCTATATACACAGCTACCGGCTATATTGGGAAATACTGTGGTAGAGAAAAGCTAATATTTCCCAGTACTATTTCTTCTTGCTTCCCCTTCACTCCTTAATTTTTTGCAAGCATTTCTTATAGCATCAGAAGAAAAAAGAAATTGACAATGTCAGGGGTTTTATGCCTGAAAGAAGCTATGCGTCACGTTAGGGAACACTGAGAAAACGTCCGTTAATCTCCGTTTCGGGTCAGTGTAAATATATTGCGAACATGTGTTGACGATACGTGGTCTAAAGTGGTTTGCGAGTTGCAAATAGGTGACAAAGCTTATAGGTGTTGAAGCTGTGTAGCAGAAATGCACGTCGTCGACGCCCTTGAAAACAAACCAGATAGATCCCTTGGGGTTGCAATCTTGCATGCAAGGGTCCTCCTATACATTTTCTCCGAGTTGTTAGTTAGATCCCGAGTACTACGCTTGGATGCTCCTGCTTGCCTTTAGCTGAAATCAAGCCACACAATCAAGCCAAGTTTCAGAAAAGGGTGAAAAAACAACAACTTGGACCTTACAGACATGCATATAAGCGCGGGAAAGGAAGAATTGGAACCCAAGAGCACCCCGCACATCATTAAAGGCAGCAAAGGCTAATGCGGCAACCTCAACAAGGACCTCTTTCCATCCTTGCTGCACGAAAACTTGAACCCATCGGCATAATTTTACCTAACGCAATTTTTATGCTACAGTGACGCTTTAAGAAAACTCAAAGTTCTGACTCAAATTTCATTGTTATATACGCGCGTGGGTAGCACACAAATTTACCGAGGTGGAAAGTGTTTCATCCTGGAAGGAATACAGTATTTGCTCGACCGTATAAACTCGTAAGTAGCTCTGGACACTATAGCAGCTACAATATTTTGTTCTTTAAGGGGCTTTCTCTCGTTTGGTTACCTTCCAGGGTGCAGAAGTTGACGGGGGCTGTAGAAATAAAGCAATATATCGTTTTATCGAGTCGAATGTTAGGCTTATACCTTACAGAGTTTGCTCTCTTTGTAGTATACATATAACTCTTGTAATAGCTACTCGGTAATTTGGGGCGAGCACAAGAATTATTTATTAAGCATGTGTTATATGTGAGAGAGAGAGAAATTACATATAGCCTACATAGGTAAAACGCTTACAGCATATTGCGCGTAGTGCTTGGAAGTCGATATAGATAGAACAAAAGTGTATTGTTTTGCTGAGGCTGGGGATTTTTTTCCGCATTAATTCGTATTGTTAGTACCTGTGTCGGAGCGTAGATTGAGCGAGCCTAGATTGCTCGTTCAAATTTGTGGTGATGTGGCTGGCTCGCAAGAGGCGATCTTATACGTTGCATGCCCCACTTTGTTAGAGAACGGGGAGTTTATATCAATACACTTGCAGAACGGGGAGTTTATATCAATACACTTGCTTACATAAAAGGAGCAAAGGGTATGAGTGATGCAGGGTTCAAGTTCGATAGAACGCACGGGGCTAGGTTCTCACGCTTTTTTATGTGAATTTGTTTTTAACCACTGCTTAAACCATGAATAAAGGTATGGGAACTCATGCAAGACGAGGAGGGTGCTGTTCTCTTGAAACATCTCGTTTGCTGTACAAATTAAGTCGGGGAGTTCCCAATGGAAAGTGCTTTTCACCGGTGATGCTGTATTAAATTGAAACTCCCCGTTTTGCATATAGGCTTTACATCGACGGTAATAGAAATAGGTATAATAATTTGTATCTAGTCGAATGTGTTTATGTTTTTGTTTTATTTCAAGTCACAGAATCTAAGGTAAATGCATCCAGTTTACGTTTGGCACTGCTGAAATTGGAATTAAATTGGAAAGCGGGAGAAAGTCATTACGCTGTCTTTTGTCTTCCTGTTTTAGAAGGTAAATCCTTAGCAGTGGCGTACGACTGCAAGTTTATCGAGACGTCTAGCGGGATTCAGCATAACGTGGATGAATTACTAGTGGGGATTCTCAAGCAGATTCGATTGAAAGCTGTGGATCCTGAAGCAGCTCGAAGTCTGTTTCGTAAGCGGAGCAGTCGGAAGAAGCCATGCGGAATTTCTGCTTCCAGATTTGCTCCTCGCTCGTCTAGTTTCAAAGTGCGCGGACTGCTCAATAAAGTTTGGTGCACCGAATCCAAGTCAAAATCATGCGAAGATTTGCACGTACTATGAAGCAATACGGGTCCAAAATTTGACCCTCTTTCGGGAACTTTTCTGAATTATCAAACATTATTGAAGGTTTTTGGTTTCCCTTGCTAAAGACGAGCATGCCCGAATCGATTGGCCCAGCTTTGTTGTAATGGGCATTGTATTGTATTCAATTGTGGCAGTTAGAATCCATTGCCTTAAAATCATAATCATTTTTATTAAATGAAAACACGGTATCCTCTACCTTTGGACATTTGGAACGGGCACAAACTTGTCTCTATAACCTTTACTTTGACATTCTTCCGTAATTTATTAACAGATTTGGTGCATTATACATTTGGCGGTGTAAACCACTATTAAGCTTTCTTTTCCCATACATAATATTTCTTCATATACAATCGAAAACTACCTTACGTTAGCGTCGAGTTTCAAATTTCAATGTCATTCTTTGAAAACTTATATTAAGCCTATGAGAAGGGTCTTCCTTAATCTGCTAATATTGTGCTCGAGTAATGAAAACAAACCATGGAGGATGCTTTACTTCGGTTCGACTCTGATAAAGCCAAAAGTAAGGCATAGCCTTTTTTTATTTCCAGATTTGAAATAGAAAGTAAGTTGAATATCAATCTTTTCCCTTTTTTATATAGGTGCTTTGTTAGATATCTTAAAAACATTGCAAGACGTGGAGAACGCAACCAGGCTTCAAGAGGCACGCGATTCTTCAGGAAATGACATGTTAAAAGTGATGCAAAACGTATTTCCTCTGGTTACGCAAATCCAGATGGATGTGATACAAAAGTATGGCTTTCCTGGCGACGGTGATGGTAAGTTCAGCTGCTCCCAGAACTTTTGGTCCAAAATTCCTTTTGCTTATTATCTAATCTTATACACTTAAAAGAGACAATCTATTGAACTTCTCGGTTAAGTTAAGAACTTTTCATGTATTGTACCATAGGTGCCTCTCAGTTCCTGCAGCTAGTGAGAGCCATAGAGAAAGAAGACGAAGAAGTGGCCAGATTAGGCGCACAAGTTCGGTCGTACTTTTTACCCCCTATGGCTCCTCCCTCCCATGAATACCCTTTACAAGAATAAGTTCCATGTAAATGTTCTTATAAGTAACTAATTTATATTCAATCAAGATAGGTTTCAAAGAGTTTCTACTCGTTGCTCTTGGCTGCTAGGCTCGGACATGTGAATGTTGGAGGAAGGGGGGAAAAAAAGTCTTGTCAGGAATTTTTCCTACTTTTGTCCGGAATGAGTCATATATGTTCCCTGTAGCTATCCAATGTGTTGCTCATCTCTCTCGTTTTCTAAAAAAGAAAAAGAAAGCAAGCATCTCAGTGACTCCTTGTAGGCAAAAAGAAATAAAAACAGGAATTCTTTTTCCATGGCTTTTACCTGGAAGTAAAGAGAAAGAGAGTTTCTATAAAAGTGGCTTTAATGATGTCTCATATTTATGTGCCTGGACGAACGGTCTGCATGAACCTTCATCCACATTATGTAGTATATAGAACCTCGGAAAGCCCAATCCGTTTAAATGACGCCTGGCGCCACTAACGAGCTGTTTAACCTCTCCGGAGCACAATCCCGAGACACATTTTTATTATTATGCCCCACTTTTTACTATTATATAGGCATCCCTAATCAACCGTTTTCTACATCCTTGTTCTATCTTCGGACGCGGTCCTGCCCAAATTTTTTTACCTTAGCATATATAAAAAGAAAAGCTACTGTTTTCGGTTGGACGTGTCTCTCGGTTATACATATGCCATGAACCCGTCTCACTCTTGTCAGATTCTAAAGCCTTTTGGTTGAGTAATGAATACTTTTGTTTGGCATCCAATTCGAAACTATAGGAAATGTCACGTTCGCTCTTTTCATTCTGGAAACGAACTTTTTGCATCCAGTTCCTATTACGCACTTTATTATTTGCATCAAAATTTGACAGACGTGTTGCATACAGTTTCTTGTTTATCATGATTGTCAAACTCAAAAGTGGTTTTCTCTTGTGCATATTAAATGATTATTTTTTTACTCGGCGAACCGCAGTTTCAACCACTATATCGCATTCTAATGACTTGCCAATTACCTGTTATGGCATTGAATTTCCCCGCAAACCGATTAATCTGTATTTATCTCCTTCTATACACTGTCCCATTATGGTATTTGTACTGTATTGCCTCATCCCCGCATGTTCCCGTTTAATTATTACTCAACCTTGTGCTCAGAATACAAGGTTGGACTGTGTCATTCTACTTGAACCACTTTTTTTCGTGGTTTATTCTTGCTATGCATTGATTTACGCCTTCTTACCAAGATTCTATGTCCTTTTTTTCTTTCCAATCGCTTTTTTAAAAAAACGAATCGGACATGGAATGTGTGTATCTGGCGCCGAAGTCCCGGTTTAGTTTGAGACTTTGCTGGCTCCATGCTGGTGACGAGAAATTGCATGTAAAAGCCATCAGCATCTTATGTTGAACACATAACAACCCATTTGAAAAGACGATTTAGTTATCTCAGAAGGGGTGGAGTCTCTATTTCCCTCTTCTCCTAGCCGTGCTAAAGCAAATGGCTTTATTATCTTTCTGATTTATTTTATTTTGTTCATATTTGATAGGTCGTTGTCCGCAAAATTTTTGCATGGTAGTATGTATCCAGCTTGTGGTTTTTGATTATAGTTCGAGTATAAAGGTGTTTCATCCGCATCCTAAAGCAAGCCCCCCAACCCCCTCCGGTATAGGTAAAATCTCTCCCGACACCTGCTCGGCGCCGTGTATTCCTCCTACAGTACACTTGGCGCCATGCATATGCAAATACGTGGAGCGTTCGCTTGATACTTCTTATAACCACCCTGTTGACCTTCTATTACTTGAACACTTATATAGGAATTTGCGATATTTCACACCACTTGGGAATGGGCCGATAGAGCCGAGAGACTTGATCATGGCAGCGGCGAGTGGATTATGGGTCTTATCATATCCATGTATGGTGAGCCTGTCTGTGAGGTATATATATACGTGTTGAGATGTGCTTGGCGTCTCAGCTTCAAGCTGGGAGCATACAGGTGGGAGGACAGTCAAGTGGAAAGTTTTTGCAGCAAAAAGAGGGGGGGAAAAGTGTTCCTGAGAAACCGGTCATTAACTATTGGAAAGACCTTCGCAAGGCCGTTGCCTTGATGCCTGCTGCATGGGCGTTTTGGCAATGGGTCATCTTAGTAGGAGCCGACCTAACTTTTGATGCTGTTAATGGTAGAGTCCTCGTCCTGTAGCCGGATGTAACCTTTCCTGTAACAGGCCCATGCTACTGTAATTCGGAATACGCGAACAAGGCTCTAAGATGAACGAGCTACGTCAAATTGACGCAATCGACGATCCAAATCTTGGCCCGCTAATGGGAACGTCGTGACGAACCCTTCCACAAGTCTGATGAGTTAGGTCCAACTTCTCTCGCCTCGTAATTAAACTAACATATTAGCTGACAACTCTACAAGCTTTCGCGTACACCCCTTTGCCTTCTTCGTTGACTCAAAACAACGCTTCACATTTATTTCCATCTGCTGTTTGGCTCGTGCAGTTGCCATTTATTAGTAAGGTCAACCTTTTTGTTTGCTCCACATCCTTGTGCGTTTCCTTGTTTGCAGTGATTCCTCTTCAATCAGTCTTCAAGCGTCTTGACTGTTGGTCTATTGCTAAGGTGCAAAAGCTCAACGTGCTGTGCTGCTCACTCTGAAAGGCAATTGAGCTTTCGTATAAAGTCGAGTACAAATGCTGCCCATCTACGAAAGGAAATACGTTTTGCCTTATCTCAAATCTGATTCTTACCTATACAAAAAATAAGAAGTAAGAAAATAAAACGTTCGTAGCATGTGTACGTATATGTGCAACATCCTTTCACGGACATTGTAGGAAGCTTCGATGAATTTGCAAAACTTAGCAAAGGCAACGACCTGCACCAACTTTACTGCGAAATATAGGTACAACGCACGTGTACTTGTTCCGCATAACTTTTAGCTATGTATAGTTAAAGGTTGTGTGGAACAAGCACACGTGCCATTATGGCGCTTAAATTTGAAACTAAAAGGTTTTGTTTAGAACATATTTATAGCATGTCCTGTAAAGTTTGATTGGCAGAACGTAAAGTATAGCTTTAAGCTTCATCAGTATAAGAACAAAAGTAGGTATAGGGGTAGAAGCGTGCTGGTAGAACTTCCTTGACATACTTTTGTTTTGGATTCTTTTCTACTTGGATGACGCGAAAGAGAGAGGGGGTTATCCTTTTGGAAAATGTTGACGACGCCATATCTTTAGCCAGCATCTTCTTAGCAATAGCAGGTCAGAAAAGCTCATAGGATATAGCATGGGGGCGTCCCAAGGTAGATAGGACTATAGGTTATAGAAACGACGTGGATGCAAATGTGGATTCTGTCCTCGGAACAACTGGGGAAATTCCTTTACCGGAAAGGAAATATTCCGAAGGACTACAATACGAAAACCCAGCAAGGCGAAATCCGTTTTTTTGTTTGTTTGGGGGCGATGTCACGTGACTTTTAGGTGGGGATGGTATGTTCGATGGCCGGACGTCTCGTCGCCTTAATGGTGCCATCCAAACACTGTTTAAGAGAAACTGGTAAGTGGTCTTTACAACTGGTTGTTCTGTAAATTACCTCCTTTTTACCTGACAGCTAAACGACGTGTTGACAAGATAATCGAGCATGAGTGCATTCCAACAACCTGATTCACTACTTGGTATAAAACTCTTAACTCCTGCATGAAGTCCCATGGTGACTTTAACGAACCTCGAGAACGTCGCATGTTTTCTCGGAGAAAACAGATACAATTTGGTGTTAAAGGCCAGGAGAAGAAAAGAATGTGGAGGATATGAAATGTGCTGCATCCTGGAACGATAATATACTTTACCTTTTTCAGAGGAGGAGTCGAAGAATATTTTTAACGAGTACTGGATTTGGCCCTGAAAGAACAAAAAAGGAGACGGATTATTGATGCCGAATCGAAAAATACGGGCGGGCTGATGGGGCTGCTGTTGTATGTTGGTGGACGTAACCAAGTCCCAAGTCCTCGTGGTATAGTGGAGCTGATAAAAGCGGGAGCCACGAGCTTGGTGAGAGTCAGTGTTGCTCCGACAACCGAAGAGTTTCCCCCAAAATTTGAGTATATTATAGCAAAAGCTTTATTGCATTCAAGCAAGATACACCTGTATTGGAAGGTTTAGCTTTCCTATAACGACTATGGCTTGGAAAGCAATTACCTTCGTTGCGGGATTAGCCCTAGTGGTTACTACCTCGGTGGCGTCATTACTGCCCAGCACATCAACCAGCGACGGCGTGAATACGAAACTTATTCCCTTGGAATTCCCTAACACGGCATACATTCCTGGAGATTTGACGGAACAGTTGGGCGTCGACGTCTTTTTTTCCCTGTGGTTCGTCTTCCTCAACGATGACATCGTCACTTCGGGTAAGTTTAACTACTTTATTCTTTGACTCATGCCGGAGCAAAGTTATGAGTATTGCTCGTTTAATTTTTTTTTACAATTGTAGCTTCTTTTGGAGGGAGGGGGCTTAATCCTGTGATTTGTATGCGTTGGGAGTGCTATGCGTAACATTTTTGCTACGACGAGTTCGTTGTTTCTATCCCTGCTCATGCATTAGTCAGTAGCATTCAACACACCTACACCCTATCCTACCGATTACCGCACCTTGAGAAGCTACTGGTACGGTCCGCAGGAAGCACATATCTCCATTCACAAGTGCACATCCCCGCCTTATACGGCACACAGGACTTTTTATTGTGAAGGCATTTTTATGAATGAAAATCTTTCGCGAACTTTGCAGGTGATAAGGAAAGGCACATCCGGCCATTTGTCATACTGTCTTTCTAACTTTTTCCTTAAAAAGAAGAAAAAGAAACACCGGTGCAGGTTATGCATGTGATCCTTATACGTCTCAGTAGAAAAGAAAACGTGATTTAGCGAAGCGAAAGCGACAGCTTTTATTTTTTTTGGGGGGGTACATGATGCCTTGCATGCACACACACTGAGAAAGCGAAAGAGAGACTTTTTCCTGTTCTTAGTAACTTATGCAAAGTTGTCCAAGCCTAACACCAAAAAAACATAAGACTTCCAGGGTAATAGAAAGCGAGGACCTTGAAATTGGCGCAGACAGCGACGTTATGTTTACGTTTCCTTTCCCTTTTCATGCTGAAAATGTCCAATATATTTCTTTTTTCTATTTGTGTATTTCATTTTGATTACTATTTATTATTTTTGTATGTATTTTATTGTGTACTGTTTGTTTAAGTGGATAACGACCTTGTGAGCTAAACAGTTCTCTTTTGTCTCCTTTGCTTTTTGTCTGTTGTCATTTTTATTTTGCTTTCTATTTGCAGAGAAGGAATTCACCGTTTTGGCGCCAGTGAATCAATCCAAGTTTAACCCCCGAACCATGGAAGCGGCCGAGTTACGACAGCTTGTCCTCAATCATTTGATTTTAGGGGTGGCTTTGACTGATCGACAGCTCCACCAACCTTTTACTGTTACTTCAATGGGAGGGACAAAGCTCCAGTTTCAACCCACGCCCAGTAAGTGTTCCTGTCCTTCTCCCTTACACCATTTGTGATAATAATCTGCAAATTGTCCAGGTGGTGATGTATTGATAAATGGCATTCGGATCCAGGCTAATGCTTCGGTGCCACGCGGCAGCATTTTGGTCATGGAAGAGTATATTGTTGGAGAAGGTGATGAATCGGCCGCCGGAAGCTCCAATTTCCCTATGATTGAACTGGGGACACACAATGCGAACGATGCGATGTTCGAACTGGCTAACAAACCAGTCAGACTAGAAGACATAGGGATGCCTTTGGCCAACAGGAAGATGTCCACCGTAAGCCAACCCTTTTACAAGGAATTAATTGAAGTGCTTAGCTTCTTGCGGTCTGGCACCTCCGAGTTCCTCAAGTACCTACAGAGCGCTCATATATGGGATGCACTTGAAGACGGTAAGCTAAATTTTGTAAAAAAAAAAAAAAATATTTAATACACACAGGATTATAGCTAATTAATGCTAAATTTGTGTACAGATGAGGAATACACTGTGTTTATACCCTTGGATGACTCTTTCGCGCAGTACTACCCAGTGGATTGGGGCTTCCAGCCGTTCGATGTGGACGATTTTGTCCGAGAGACGATGATTAATCACATCGTAAAAGGGAAAGTGAGGCAAGCTTCTTTGGTCAACGGACAGGTTTTGAACACCTTGGGGGGCAAGCAGCTCTCCGTTCATAATAAACGTAAGCTTTTTTAAAATAGCTTCTTGTAATCACGTGATTAACGTGTGTGTTTATTGCTTTTTTATTTGATACGGTCTTTTTTTCGCGTTGCAGCCAAACTTATGGTAAACAAGGTTGAAATTTTTGATGGCGATACGCCTGTTTCCCGTGGCAACATCATGTTCATTGCCGACTTGCTCTTTGTGGACTCCGGTGTCGTGCAAGATTGGAACGAAAGACACCGTGATAAAGAGTCTGCTCCTCTAATTGCGTTTCCTTGGTATCGCTCCCAATTTCTTTCACATACGTATAATACCTTGACGGACAAGGAAATATTTTCCCACGTCCTGGACTATCTGAACATGACCAACGAGCTGATTGACGATTTACCAAGCCATGACGCAAGTAAGGCTCAAATTCAAATTCCGAAGTTATTAGCATTCTTTCACGTATGGTTTCATTTTACAGATCATAATATGATCCAGTATACCATGTTTGTACCTCAAGATGGGGCTTTTTACGGCGTAATTCCTCAAGACGTACCCGATCCTTTTTACCTCGATGCGGAATTCCGTCGTGATACTTTGCTCTCACATTTTGTGGCCAGACGTATTTACGCCCACGAGTTGGTAGATGGCGCAACCTTTCAGTCCGTCAACAATCGAATGATCCGCATTACCAAGCAAGGCAGTAAGTGAAAAACAAATAAGCTTCGCCTATCCCATTGGCCTGATAACTTGTAAAGTTTGTCTTCATTTTACTTCTCCTTTTCTTTGTGGTATAGATATGACGTTTGTGAACGACGCTATTTTACAAGACGCTGGTACTTACATTTATAACCTAGGCAACGTTTTTGCCATCGACCGGGTTTTGTACGTGACCCAAGATCTTATTAACAAAGTTTTTACCAAACACGCCGACAAGATCCAACCTTTTTCTGGCGGAGAATTCGGGAATAACGTAAACCCATCAGAATTAGGAACCTCAGCGCACGAAAATCCGGCCACGGAAGTCGTGGATTTGGTGGCTTTATTAAACGCAGGACATTTTGATGCTGTAACCCCGCCTTCTGCCTCACCACCGTTTTTACTTGAGCCAGATAGCGAAGTTGAGAGAAGTGTCAACGTCAAGCCCGTATCCCCAGTGATATCCTCAGCGGTCGCTCCGGCCTCTTCTCATGCTTCTGGAGCGATCCCAGTTGGACCCAAACGACTTAGCGCACTGTAATCTCATGGCAAGCTATTTTCTCGTACTCTATTTTTTGTTTGTTTGTTTTTTCTGCAGTAAAGTCTTTGGCACCCTTGCCTTCCTGTAGCCGTCCATTTGCATGGCTCTTATAATATTTTTTTACTTCCCTTTCTTCCCAAGATCTTGTCCTGTTTGTCTTGTCCACATCGTTCTTGTATATATTACAGCTAATAACCTTTTATTATAGCGTCATATTCCATTGCCTATATCGTATTTAAGTTCTAATTGACCATAACCTTAATGCCTTTACAATGTAGGAAAGATGTATTTTGAGAAATAAAAAGCGAATTATGTGTTATAACATCCGAGTGTTCCTTTTTTCGCTTTTTTGTGCTTGTTTTCGTGGAGAGGGTAAGGTTGGGGTAAACGCTCCATAGTCTACTGATGATGCCTTAATATTTTTTTTTCGTTTAAAGACCGTTTTTTGTGCCCTTATGGAAACTGGAAATCCATGGGGAAATCGATGCGATAGGAAGACTAGCAAGTAACTCACTTCCATGTGTGTGCAGATCCAGTTCCCGGATGTAATTTATACGGCAACGTCTCTGACAATTTTAATGGTCGGAGGTCATGAAAGAAGAAAAGCTCCGGTTCCGCATACGAAAAAGAATGTTGAAACAGCCAAGTCAAGGAACTAGAGACTTTGTTTGGGGAAAGGGAAAGTCTTTTCTTTTGGAGTTGACGCGGCGCTTTGCGGAAGAAGGAAAACTATCCGCGATGAGTTCCGTCCCATTAAATCCGTATATAGTTTTCAAGCTTTCCCTCTTTACGCTCGATGCGGTTGATCTCTTGCATGCTCAAACACAATATAGGGCAGTTTTTTATGTGAGGACAAGGAGCTGTAGGCCAATAAGTCGAAAACTTTCATGGAAGAGATATTTTCAGGTACATACATCTTTAGGTTAAACCATGCTGCCTCCAAGTTTTCTTGTTTGAGGAGAGGGAGAGAAAGGTTTGGGGGTGTGAAATTTGAGTGGGGGATGGTTCTGCTTGACTGTTTAGCTTTTGCCGTATGTCTCCCCGAACCCTGAAAAAAGAAGTCGTTTCTATAGCGTTGCGGGCCGGCCCATCTGCATCCATCATGTACAACATGCGCCGGAATGTATGTATGTCCCGCGCCATTTGGTAGCAGCTTTTCGAGCAGCCATCGTCCTGGAAGTGTAAAACGCTAAGGAGAGAAGAAGTCCGGCGCTAGTTAAGAGTTAGGAGTATGGGTCCCTTTTTATGCTCACGATCTTAAGACTCGCGGAAAACTTCGCTCCGCGATGGGACTTGAATGGTGGCGAGCAAAAGGACCCAAACGAAACCTCTAAGAAAGATCTTTTAGGCTTTTTTAAGGGGATAAAGAGCTGCAAGAAAAAGTTGTTTAAAGAGTGAAGGAAACATTGGCCTTCATGGTTTTTCCTTTGCTTAGTACGCTTCCGAGCTTTGCTGGACGAGTGCCTGAAGTCGACAAGCTGTTGTAGGAGATACCCACGGAGGAAAAGTTCGTCAATATCTTAGCTCCGATTTTGGGGATTCTATTCTTCGCTTGGAATATAGTCTCCCCCTGAGCACGCTTCGCCTGTCACACAGGCTCCGACCATCCGCGGTGGAACTTGGGACAAAAAACGGCTTGGGCCACCGGTAACCCTCATCACGTGTAGACGCGGGAAAGAAAGTGTGGTAATTAGATATTTTATCCTTCGTTATCAGTGGTGTTCCCAGAAAAAGCCCACAGAAAACTGAGGTTTTCCTCACAAAAACCTGATTGAAGAAAACATAGGGAGGACTTCGAGCTGAACGCTGGAGAAGTTCTTGGAATCAAGTCAGCATTGGATGTGCTGCTTCCTTAGGGAAGAGTTGTTTCCAAATGGCGTGCTGGTGGATGATCGCTCTATTGGCCTGGTTAGGCGTAGCTAGTATGTCTATGCTGTGGTTATTTGCATGTGGAAAGATTATCGAGTTTTTTTTTTATGTATTTCTACTCCGTTGCGGTGAAATTTATTTACTATAGGGAGTGGAGCGTTGTCGATTCTATCATTGGAAGGTCCGAACCAAGCTGCACGTGGCAATGATGTGGTTTTGCACTGCGTTTTTGATCTGGAGGGTGATGTCCTTTATGCTGTCAAATGGTTCAAGGGTCAGCGAGAGTTTTTTCAATTTGTGCCCAACAATGTGCCTTCCTGTCGTAAATTCCCAGTTCCTTTTATTGCTGTGGATGTAAGTAAAACCTTACCCTTGGCTTTCCGAAGAGAGCCCGTGTTTTATGAAGTGTACGTTCTAGGTGGCCGTGTCAAATGTGAATCGAGTAGTCTTGCGAAAAGTGCAACCCAAAGCATCGGGACTCTATCGTTTCGAAGTGTCAGCGGAAGGTTCGTCAAGGAGTCGTGTTTGAGTGCTCCGTGGAGCACTCTTAACTACTTTTTTTCTTATATATATATATATATATATATATATATATGTCGATAGGTCCCTCGTTCGCCACTGATTACCGCGAATTCAACCTTACCGTCCTAGGTTATAATTTTTTTATAGCTTTTTTTCTGGTTTAGATCAACCAATCTTTAAATACTGGAATCATGGTATGCTTTCAGATACACCCTTGGGAGATCCCGTTATAGAAAATGTATTGCTCCAGTACGCAGTTGGGGATTTTTTCCGAGTCAATTGCACGTCTTTTGAAGCCCGTCCAGCTGCTCAGCTTCAGTGGTTTATGAATGGCGAAAACGTAAGGGAATGGCTAAATTGGACCATAGAATTGTATGAAAACCGACTTTCAATGTCGTTTTTTTTCTTATTTCTAGGTCTCAGAACAGTTCTTGAGAAGATATCCTGTTCGGCTGTCTATGGGAGAAAAACCATTAGAAACATCCACGTTGGGTCTGGAAATGAGACTCAGCGAGGAGCATTTCAAAAAAGGCATCATTTCGTTGATTTGCACAGCTTCAGTTGGAACAGTATACCGCAAATCTACCACTTTAAAAATCGAAGAGCGAGCAAGCCGCGATGCTATCGCCACGGCTTTACGACCGTCGGACCCCGTAGCGAAAAGACGTTCGATTGCCCATTCAGAAGCAAGTAAGATTACTTCGACAGTAAAGGAAATTTACTCCCTCGTTTAATACTTACACTGAAAATTACACTAATTTGATTACAGATCAACTGCAAGACATGCGCAACATCAAAACTACTCTTATTTGGTGTTTCATCACTCAATACTATTTCGTCCTGACGGCCTATCAACGTTTATTTCAACTATTGTAACGAGGAGATTCTTTTAGCTCGTCGTGGAATCTAGTCAACAAAAACAGGCTCGCTTGCAATAAATGTATTAAAAAGTGACGTTCAAAGCAATAAAAAGCATTTTTTAAAAATATACTCAAATATTGCGCAAGCATAATAGCATCGAATTTGTATGGCGCTTTATAAAACGTTGGCGACATCTCGTGTCTATTATGGGAAGCAATTACTTCTCACGTTGTGTGCAGCCACAACAAGCAGTGGTTCAAATTTTGGCCGGTGTGTTCTAGAAATTTTAAGAGGTTTTGGAAGGTAGTATTTGAGGAATTTTACCCTATTTTTGATAATGGAGGTTAGCGAAGCTAATTTGGTAGCCTTGGCCAACTACTTACAACAAACTCTCTTGCCTGATGCAGCAACACGCAAAACTGGTAAGCTATTAACACCCGCTGCAGTGCTTTTTCTTTTCTGTTTGTGTTTCGAAACTGGCATGGTTTTCTTGTAGCTGAGAAGTTCTTGGAGACGATTGAAGGGAATCAGAACTACCCTTTGCTTCTTTTGCATCTGGTTGATAAAACTGAGTTGGATATGACAGTAAGGGTAGCTGGAGCTATCACGTTCAAAAACTATATAAAACGCAACTGGAAAGTGGTATGTTTAGCATCTGTTCTTTCCCATTATTGTATTAAAACATGAAATTGTAAACATGACTTCTTTTCCCATAGGAGGAAGACGCACCTGACAAAATTCATGCTGCTGATCGCTCAGCTATCAAGCAGTTAATTGTCTCGTTGATGCTGAAGTCTCCTGCATCTGTTCAGAAACAGCTCAGTGATGCTATTACCATTATTGGGCAAGAAGATTTCCCAGATAAGTGGCCAGAACTTTTGAAAGAAATGGTTGAAAAGTTCAGCTCTGGCGATTTTAATATCATCAATGGAGCTTTGCGCACAGGTCACTCCATTTTCAAGCGTTATCGCCATATGTTTAAATCCAACGTAAGAGCTCATGCACTTATATGCTATAATTTACTAAAAATTGCAGCTTTAATTTAGGAACTATGGACAGAAATCAAGTTTGTCTTGGATAACTTTGCCCAGCCTCTTACTGATCTATTTGTGGCCACAATGGGTCTGGTTGAACAGCATTCTGGAAACGTAGCCGCTTTGAGAGTTCTCTACTCGTCCCTTACCTTGATTGGCAAGATTTACTACTCTTTGAACAGTCAAGACTTGCCCGAGTTTTTTGAAGATAACATGTCAGTTTGGATGGGGCATTTTCACACGCTCCTTATTACGGATAACCCTCTTTTGAAAACACAAGTATGACAATCTTCCCGTTTATCCAGAGCTTTTAGTCTAAAATTTACATATCCCAGGACGATGAAGAAGCCGGTATATTGGAACAATTGAAGTCGGTAGTGTGTGAGTCTGTGGGCCTCTACGCTTCAAAGTATGACGAGGAGTTTGCTCTTTTTGTCCCCCAGTTCGTTACTGACGTATGGAACCTGCTGGTGGCTACTGGTCCTGAAGTGAAATACGATATTGTAAGTACCTTGAACAAGCCTTTATGTCCTCTACCTAATTGAAACGCATTATGTACAGCTGGTGAGCAACGCCATTGGCTTTTTGTCTTCTGTAGCCGACCGTGCGTCCTACAAGAACTTGTTTGAAGACCCAAACGTGTTAAGCTCTATTTGCGAGAAGGTGATTTTACCCAATATGGAGTTTAGAAGTAAGTGTCGTCTAATTCCTCCATGACCGGAATGAATAACGTCATTTGTATTCCAGCTTCTGATGAAGAGCTATTTGAAGACAACCCTGAAGAGTACATTCGGCGAGATATCGAAGGTTCAGATGTAGATACCCGACGTCGAGCAGCCTCAGATTTGGTCCGCTCTTTGTCCAAGTTCTTTGAAGCCCAAATGACAGAAATTTTTGGCAGATATATTCAAGTAAAACGCAATAGGAAAAGGATTTTAACCCACCCAGAAATATTTCGTCTGTTGTGTAGGCAATGCTGGTGCAATACGCAGAAAATCCCACAGCTCATTGGAGACGTAAGGACGCTGCCATTTATTTGGTTATGGCCTTAGCCTCCAAAGGGCAAACGGCTCGCCATGGAGCGACACAAACCAATCAGTTGGTGTCGTTGCAAGACTTTTTCCTCTCCCATATCAAGACCGAGCTGGAAGATATAAATGGTAGCACTATTTTCACGTTTATTGGTAAATCCTCGCAACTTGGATTGAATCGTTTTCTAGTGAATGAACGATTGGTCCTGAAAGCTGATGCCTTGAAGTATCTAATTACCTTCAGAAGCCAGCTACCACCTGAAATCCTGCGCGGTAGTTTAGGTCTCTTGGTGCCTATGGTTTGCTCCAGGAGCCACGTAGTTCATTCCTACGCTGCCAATGCTCTGGACAAATTGCTGGTACTTCGTGGCTCTGATAATGCTGCAGTGTAAGTTTTGTATTTTTTTCTCTAATTGTTTATAAAATCCTAAAATCTTGGGAACGTTTAGGATCAACACGTCTGATTTCACCGGATTTGAAGAGCGTTTGCTAACCAACTTGTTTTCGGTCTTAACTGTGCCCGGTTCAGAAGAAAATGAATATGTTATGAAAGGTACTTACATGTATTCCTCAATTCTATGTGTAATGACGCGTTTTTATCTTTTTCCGTTTCAGCTGTGATGAGATTTTTTTCCGCTTTACAAGAACGCGTTTTACCTTATTTACCTGCTGTTTTGCCTGTGCTAACGGAAAAGCTGAGGCAAGTCGCCAAAAATCCCAGCAAGCCCCACTTCAATCACTATCTTTTCGAAACAATTTCTTTAGCTATAAGGTAAATTTTGTAACTTTTTGACTTTTTCAGCTTTTCGTAAGTTGAAAATCGACCCTTTTTCGACGTTTTAAATATAGGATCGTGTGCAAACAAACGGCAGCAGCCGTCAGTTCGTTCGAAGAAGCTCTATTTCCCGTATTCCAAGACGTATTTCAGCAAGATGTACAGGAATTCATGCCCTATGCTTTCCAAATCTTGTCCTTGCTGTTAGAAATGCATACAGCGGATTCCTCGGTCCCCGAGCCTTACATGGCATTGTTCCCTCATCTTTTGTCACCGCTACTGTGGGAAAGACCTGCTAATATCCATCCTTTGGTTCGACTCCTGCAAGCTTTTATTCGTATCGGTGCGCAGCAAGTTGTGACTGCCAACAAACTGGTAATGCATATAATCAAAATGTCATTTAAATATAAAATTAATATTGGATTAATTTAGGGTGCATTGTTGGGTATTTTCCAAAAGCTGGTTGCATCCAAATCCAATGATCACGAGGGCTTTTATCTCTTGGAAAGTATGGTGGAACATCTACCCAAGTACTTCAGATTCCGTTTTTAAAAATTGTTGTTTTAATTGAGAATTATTGACATTTGTTAATTAGGGATGCGATGGAACCGTACCTGAAGCAAGTTTGGGTTTTGCTGTTCCAGCGCTTGTCTTCTTCCAAGACCACCAAGTTCATAAAAAGCTTCCTGGTTTTTATCAACCTCTTTGTTATTACTTACGGCGTGTCTCAAACGATTCAGCTCGTGGACACGATTCAGCCCAAGCTTTTTGGCATGGTTTTGGAAAGGCTTGTCATTTTGGAAGTTCAGAAGGTTTCTGGACAGATTGAGCGGAAAATTTGCGCAGTGGGCTTAACGAAGATTCTTTGCGAAGACGGCTATCTCCTGAAAAGCGACTACGTCAACTTCTGGACGCCTGTGCTGCAAGCCTTGATCGGGCTCTTTGAATTGCCCGAAGATGCGTCAGTTCCAGATGACGAGCATTTCATAGAGATTGAAGACACTCCTGGCTACCAAGCATCGTATGCTCAGCTCGTGTTTGTCGGAAAAGCTCAGAGAGATCCGGTAGCCAGTATAACGGAGCCTCGTAGCTATTTGGTGCAAAATTTGCATAAGCTTTCTGTAGCCCATCCAGGACAACTTGTGCCATTGATTGGCTCCGGTTTAGCGCCTGAAGCGCAAAACTATGTCCAGAAATACTTGCAAGCAAATAACTTGGCTTTAGCTTAATTTTTCTCGCTATATAACAATGAAATCACACTCGCTTTGAATAAACTTTGGTCATTTTGAAATAGAAATTGCAAACAAATTAAAAAAGGGGTGTGGATAAAATACGAAATGGTAAAAATTTATCTTAATTTCTTGCAGTGTACAAGTAGGCCTATACTCTATGCAGTGTACCTTACATCATGTACATATACACTATATCAGGGGTGTCCAACCGTTTTTTTCGATTCGCCAACACTTGAAAATGCCCTCCGAATTCGCCAAAATCGCTGCAACGCAAAACTTCTACCAGTACAAGTTTTTCGTTCAGCGCTGCAGGCCAAGAAACAAGTCGAGAGTGCTAAAAGAGATTCACCGGTTGAATCTACGAAATTAAAATCTTTTTGGCAAGGTTTGTC
>RJJA01000376.1:43657-55669 GCA_003724045.1 Lepidurus arcticus
GTGAATTTTTTGGAACAGCCGATTCGCCAACATTTTTCGTCAATTCGCCAACGTTGGCGAATTGAAGATAGGGTTGGACTGCACTATATGATCTAAGTATATGATCTTTATGATCTATATGATCTAAGCAGTGTACCGTACGCTGCTGTCATCTAGCCTTGGCTGATAACAGTTTTCGCAGTAAGCCAAATCTACGAAAATGGCTGCAGTGGGCAAAAGTGAAAAAGATAAACAGAAATTAATCCAAGATAAATGTCAGGTTTTACTTGGGTACATGCTCAGAGATGATGACAATAAATACTGCGTTGACTGTGATGCAAAAGGTGAGTTTGAATTTCGTATTTTGTTGTGCTTGTTCGTCCTGAGAATCACTTGTGTGCAATGTCAATGTTTAGCGTCTAGGTCAACGACAGTATATGGAACGGAACGTATATTTTATTATTTCCATTGCCTTCGCCTAATTTGTAGCGTCAACTTGTATAACGTCTAAAAAGTACCTTATTATTTTTGTAAATCTTTGGTATATAAGCAAGCTATCAAGCGGTTGATCATCCGATTGTGTTAATTATATTTCTTGTGAAATGAGTTTGTTTTAAACTTTCAAGACTAACTAACTTGTTTGTCCGTGTCCTTTTTCGCATAGGTCCAAGATGGGCTTCTTGGAACATAGGTGTATTTTTATGTATTCGTTGTGCGGGCATTCATCGTAACTTAGGAGTGCACATTTCTCGTGTAAAGTCTGTAAATTTGGATAGCTGGACACCAGAACAAGTTACTGTAAGTGGTTTCCGTTTTCATCGTGCCTTACGTGACAAGTTTTTTTTTTAAAAAAAATTCGCTAGTCTTTGCAGCAAATGGGAAATAGTCGCGCCAGAGCTGTGTACGAAGCCAATCTGCCTGATAATTTTAGAAGACCTCAGGATGATTCTAGTTTAGAGGTTTTTGTCCGAGCCAAGTATGAAGCGAAGAAGTATATTGCCAGGTAATCCAAATTTTGATGGGTAATAAAGCCTGGTGCACACTGGAGTGTCGTTTATGTCAACATACACAACATACGACTAGTAAACAAACCAGAAAATTTCGGCACAAAGCCGACATAGTAGTCTGACATACGAGTTGAGCACTGCTCAACTTTTGGCACACAGGCACAACTGACATACGCCTTTCCGCCAATCACAGATAAGGTGATTTTACTAGTCGTATGTCGTGTATGTTGACTTAAACGACACTCCAGCAGTGTGCACCAGGGTTAAGAAGACAATAGTATAAAAGTTTCCTTTATCTAGGGAATGGGTACCTCCCCCTCCAGTTAAGGTCTCTTGGGACGCCGAAATTGAAGCTGACATCAAGCGCAAGAAAGAAGTCAAGCGCAAAGCAGCGTCTAGCGTCATAGAGTTACCTGCTCACGTCACAGTAGCCAAGAGTCCTGTCACCAACGGCGCTAACGTTACGTCTACTACCGCTGAAAAGACGCCTTCGTCTTCCACTCCGAAAGCAGCTTCTGTGGCCCCTACGAAACCATCTCAGGATTTGTTAGGTTTAGGTAAAGCCTCTCATTACCACCCATATAAGCCAATTTGCTAATTTAAATAATTCACTTAATGTATAGATAACGATGGAGACAAGACGGATATTTTCAATGGCTTCCTTTCCGCTCCTGCTGCCTCTACCACTCCAGGGCCTCCTCCTGTCACCCCAGTAACCCCAACTTCTTCGAGTGTGACTTTGTCAGGCATTACATCTCTCCAGGCTGAGCAGGACAACTTCTTTAATCAAACTGCTCCAGCTACAGCTGCCAACACGGGGGAAAAGAAAACGTTGGATAAAGACTCGATTCTAGCGTTGTACGCGAAATCAAGCCCAGCTCAGTCAAACTCCGGAATGTATGGAATGCAAGGTAAACTGTCAATTTGTTGATGTAATACCGTTTTAATTACTCAAAAATTCAGGAGGAATGTTTGTCAATGCTACATCGGCAATCGGCAACTCAATTTCCTCACCATCGTATATGGCTTCGCCTAACATGACACCTGGGCTTATATCTCAATCATCGTATATGAATCAGGTAAAAACTATATTGATCAAGAGGCATGCACACATGAAAGCGTTTTGGTGCTTTTGTGATTGCGTGATTTGCTGTCGCTTTGAGGCATCCCACTTAATTGTTTTTTTTAATTGCCTGGCAGCAAGGTGGAAGGGGAATGGGTCCTAATCCATTTCTGGCCTCTGCTCCCATGGGGCTCGGCTATGCTCAGGTATATTTTTTACCTTTTATTGCTCCTCGGCCGATATTTTTTAAGCAAATAACAATTCGTTCCGAAGCGATTTAACTTCTTCTGTTATATAGTTGCCGGGTCAGTTGTCGGGGCTAAATTTGGGTGGAATGGTTCAGAACACAACTCAACATCCTGGGCCAGCCATGCAGGGTATGTTTGCTGCTCCCAACGCGCCTGGTTCAGTACCTGGCCAACAGCAGTCTTTGTTTGCAAGTCCTGGCTATGTGCCTCCTGGACACACCCTTTCCAAAAACCTCTGGCAGTAAAGGTTGAGGAACAAACTTCTGAGAGCTTCACGTTACGTTTTTTAAGGTCGTCTGTGTAGAAAAACTGCGATCTGTCTTATCATTCCAGATGAGGCGAGTGTAAACTGGATGAGGGGACAATCTGAGCGAGAAAGACAGGAGAGTTATTTAGCGTTTAGCAGAAGGCTTTTGTACAAATTGCCAGTGTTTTAAACCATCTTATTTTTGGTCCATTCTTCCAACTTTTTCGTTGTATGAAATGCTTTTGTGCGAAAACTACAGCACAGTAAACGACAGAGCAACGGAATGAGTTCATGCACCACGGGCTGTATGGAGTTTGGACAAATCTTTTAACATTTTCCTGTATTTATAACAGATTTTTTTCCCTTTCCGTCTATGCTGTCCAACGAGTGTTTCGTCCTAAGGCCTAACTTGCTTTGAAAGGACATTACAGTTTGTCATTACCGTACTGTTGCAATACACGTTTTTTGGCCGATAAACAAACGTCCGACGACGTTCCATTGCGCGGTACATATTCCCTTTGGAATTAACCAGCGAAACCGTACATAAACTCATACGTCTTATCAACCTTGTACTCTTGATTAAACTTGTCAATTGCAGACATGGCTTTTTGTACGTATACGATCGTTTCGTGGAAATCGATGCGTTTTGTAGACAGTTTTAGCTAGCCTGAATAGAAAGCAGCCTTTGTCCATTTGGGCTACCTGTCAGGTGAAAGAGATACTTTCAGGTCGTTTCGAGCCTACCACTTTACGCCAAACGGTCGGACCTTGAAATTTTCCTTCTTTTTTTAAAAAAGGGATAACTTCTCTGAGGCCAACTGCATTACTGTTACATCTCTACAATCCTTCCATAACCAACTATTGTCCTTCACCTACATCTCTTTTTACAGTGTCTGGAGTTTAGAGTCCGTAGTCTTATCGTTCACCATCTTATTCTTTTTTTCTGTCTGTTTTGGATTTTGAACCTTCAGGATGTTTAAAAAGCCAGCTTAGCAACCCTGGCGAGTGGCAGGGATTTAAACAAAAGCCTTTATTCGTTTTAGTGATGATAGGCTTCCCGTATGTTAGATATTTACTCGAGAAAAATTGTGATCGATTCACGAAGCAATTAGCACAGCAATTATGAAACCTGCATTTGGCTTAAGACCAGAAGCGGTGCGTAAACAGCATGGAGGTTTAGCAGGCGAAAATTGAGCAAGGGAAAGAAATTAAAGAAAAGGTCAACGACGTCTCCCTCGAGAAGTCGTTAGCCCTCCATTTGGTTGCTCTGGTAACCGGCGATAGGCGAAATTTTTGTCGGGGCTTGGGAAAAGTCCAGAAGTCCCTTTTCGCTCCCTTTGCTCTTCTTCAACGCTGTATTGGAGAATAGTTCTATAGGTCTTCGAATTGTTAGGATCCAGAGGGAACCAGTTTTACATAGTATCGCCTCGCAGCTTTTTCCCATTTGAGTTCCGATGACAAAATGGACCCTAAGCACACAGTTTAGGAATCGGTCATGTGGGCAGGCCACTTCTCGGGGGGGGGGGGCAGAAGTACGATGCGAATGTATCGCGCTCACAACAATGGCTATTGTTCTTGTTTTTCTGGCTTTTGGGTTGCGACAGGCTTTCGGAAAAGTCTGGTTAAAACCAGCTAATTTTTTTACTGAAAAACAAAACAGTTAAGGCGGGATAAACGCATGACAGCTTGTGGATCCCTATTGTATACCAAGTATCAACAGCAGCGCCATTTCTTACACGTTTAGAGGCGTCCGATTTCCAGGAGTGTACGTGATTTCCGTTTCATGTGATTTGCAGTCCAGTCTTGCGCAAAAGCATTGCTATGGGTATTGTTGCATCATCGCTTTGTAACAGCTCCAGTAACAAATGCTATGTCATCTTAAGTTTGCAATTACCTATGCTAATGAGATTCATATGCAAATTTCAAGTTTGATTACCACCAGACGAAAATGAGTTGCTTCAATTTCCCTTGACGAAAAAGAGTAGATGACAATGATTATTTTATTAATTGTAGCTCCTTCTCTGCTTTGTTTGGATGAAGAAAGATTGTAAATCATTCCTGGATATTTTTTCCTGTTAGGCTAAATCATGGGGGAGTATTAATATTACATGCGTTTTTCCGTCAACGATAACGGACTTGAAATTGAATAAATATGACGTAATTTGTTAGATATCGGTTACAACGTAGTAATTCAAGTGGAGTTCATTCTAGCTCATATTTTAACCTTCAATTGTCAAAATTCCCCACCGAAATTGGGTATTATTTGCCATTTCCAAATTATTTCAGCTTTTGGGTTTCTAGTCCGGAAAGACGTGAAAGTATTTTAGGAATAGGCGGAGCTTTTAGCTTACTGCTCCGCCGGCGGGAAGTTTAGCTCCTCCCAATTACGAGTCTAGGCTTTCGTGACTATAAAACGAAAGCATGCTTTTTCGACATCCACATTTCTCCGTTCCGCAGCGAATGGTGTGCACGGCTCCGTTGCTAGTGTAACAGCACTCTTTCGCCCCTCCCCCTCCCCTAGTGCCATTGACGTATGTACGTGGTTTTTGGTGTAGAAAATTTTGAGAATTCCGCGGAAGAAGATTAAGCCGGGGTGCGCACCTACTAGGGTAAGTTTTGCCGTTATCTTTTGACTGATTCACAGTTCTTTTGATCGACTTAAATATATAAAAGTTCATTTTTGGTTAACTTCGTAAACCTGCCGAGTCGCCATGTTCCTTACTCACGTTCAGGGAGGGGATCCTCTCGGTTATCATGCCTGCCATGTTAGGCGAATCCGGATCGTACCGGTTAGCGTAGAGCGAGACCAGGGTTTTGTATCTTTCTAAGTATCGAATTCGTGATTCTACTTTCAAGTTTTCCGTTGCTAGTCAACCTAGAAAGAAAGCCATCTAACCATAAAAACCTGTCC
The DNA here is from genome assembly GCA_003724045.1 of Lepidurus arcticus. Classification (NCBI taxonomy): domain Eukaryota; kingdom Metazoa; phylum Arthropoda; class Branchiopoda; order Notostraca; family Triopsidae; genus Lepidurus; species Lepidurus arcticus. The sequence continues at coordinate 49,113 of RJJA01000376.1, forward strand.
ATAATCGATAGCTGGCTGATATCCATGACGGCTCTGCCATATTGCGCGAATTCTTATTAGGAGCGGTCCAGACATTGTAAGCTACTTTTGAACTCGAGACGTTATTTCTCCCAGTTTTGCCGTTCAAAGGAGTAGTTAGAATCCCAAACCAGTTCCAATGGCATTCGTTGTTAAAAAGGGGAAATTTTTTAGCGTTTCTTATGAACTTTAAATTTTAGTTGCGTCAGTCGCGATAACTCTGTGATTTCGAGGAGATCTGTGATTTCGTCTTTCATCTTAGCGTATCTAGGCCAAGCAACCCGGGGTTTGACCTCATTATAATCTCCGTAGACACTTTGGCTCGCGCTACATGGTAGAGATAGGGGTTTCGGAAGCAGAAGTTAGTTGCACATTTGAGTCAGCTGGCTAGCAGTCAATTTTTTTGGACGAAAAATTCATTCATAGCTGCGCTTTGTGGCAATTGTGACCGGGTCCATCAAGAGATACAGGGATATACTCCTCATATTGTTATTGATCTGGTCTGGGCTGTACCGCGACTATACCGCACTCTGTTGCCAGTATACAACGTTACGAAAGACTGGGTGAATCGTTGGGGGCTAGTTGTCCGGTCATTCAGCCACCACTTGATTTTGACGCTATGCTAACGGGGTTTGGGGATCATATAATGGAATGCCCAAGGTGGCACAGGCAAAACTTGGGCTGTTGTCACTTATCGCAGACACTGGGGGGTTTTGCTGATGCGATAGCGAGCCAATCGTACGATGACCTGCAAGATACGCTTGCATTTTCCAATCGAGACCTCCATGACTTTGTAGCTAAGCTAACTTTTAGCCCGCCTCAGCAACATTTGCGTCTCAGGAGATGGCCAGACTTAACACAGACAGTCCTTACATGGTGCTTTAGAGTAGAGGAGTAGTTCGACTCCAGGACAATGGAAAGGAAGGATGGAAATACGAGAGAGCGAACCGGTCGTCGGGTACTAGTAGCGTAACATCACGTAAGCATCCCAGAAACTGGAATAAGGCTTCCAACTGGCCTTGGCCCTGTACTTGGCCTTGATATGGGTCGTATCTTGAACGTTCTGGCGGATTTCTTATTGATTATTGATAAGCACCTTTAAACCCGTAGGAGAATTCTATAATTATTTTTGTATATTCTTTTCTTAACAGGGTTGCAGCTCGGGGCATAAAAGCAGAGGCCATATAGGCTTCCGCTTTGCCAAACCAAATTGGCGAATTGAATTAAATCGGGAACCACCTTGGCCCGGTCCGCGCCCATCCGCCTGACATTTCTCTTGTTAACCGCTACCGACTGCCTGGACAGCTTTGAATCCCGACTTTGCGCTATTGCCTGGTGATTCCCGTCACTCAATCAACTACTCCGTTGGTTGTGTGCTTGCTTACGTTTACGTTCGTCAATACACACAACATTTCCGCCATGAAACCGCAACTACGCCCTGATACCATTCACGTCCTGGAGGCTGACTGCGACGTGAAGACAGTCATTCAAGATGTGGCTCAATCTGGGATGCAAGAAGAAGCTTTCTACGTCCTTGACGTAGGAGATATCGTACGCAAACATAAAGATTGGAAGCTCCAACTCCCTCGTGTCCAACCATTTTATGGTAAGTGTGTTTTAAATATTAAAACATGGGTCTAATTTGAGGCGTTTCTGTTTCTAGCCGTGAAATGTAACGATTACCATCTTATTTTGGAAGTCCTGAACAGCCTAGGTGCCAACTTCGATTGTGCTTCTAAGGTAAAGCATTGCCTTTCCTTTTCTAATCTTAAAAAAGAATCCAAAAAGACGGCAAGTAGCGTTTGCGCAGTTTCTTTTTTCCAACTGGGCGACGTTTAACGTTTGTGTGCTTTGTTTCTGGCCTGCCAATTGTTTTGGCCTACAATAGACCTCTATATGCCATGCAGGGGTGTTTGCTACCAACCAACCCCCACGTATGAAGGCTTTCTTCTTGCCCATTCCAAACGTGTTCCAATGATTTTGATGAGAGAGGAAGCTGAGCTGCCGCGGTGGTCCGTACGTAGATGGCTTTTGCAACTCAGAGAACACGCCCACTGTGCGAGTCTACTCCCTTATTTGAGGCCAGTCTTGTGAGAGCTGTGTGTCAACCTCGCGGGGAACGGGACGGGACGGGCAAAAAGGGACAGGGATATGCAACCTATAAGAGCAGCTATCCCATTAACAGTGGACTCTTCCATCTTGTGTGCACACGTAGTGGGCTTAATGGGTTTGTTCAGGTGTTTCGTCTCACCATCACCTTTTTTAACTTTTTTAAGTACTCTCGGGAGGAAAGATTTTACTCATTTCGATGTCTTGTTTTTTGCATGATAAATTTACAGGCGGAAATTGACAAGGTTCTGGGCATGGGGGTGGATCCGGAACGCATCATTTTTGCCAACCCTGCCAAGCAAATGGCTCACATACGCTATGCAGCTCAAGTAGGCGTCCGCACGATGACCTTCGATAACGAAACGGAACTCTACAAAGTTAAAGAAGCACATCCCAACGCCCGTCTCGTCCTCCGCGTCCGCTGCGATGCCAAGAAAGCCCAATGTCCCTTGGGACTCAAGTTCGGTGCTTTCCCCAAAGATGCACCTAGGCTTATGCAATTGGCTAAAGAGCTCAACTTGGATCTGATCGGCGTCAGCTTCCACGTAGGCTCTGGATGCGAGGAGCCGGACGTTTTCCGTCGCTGCGTCTTGACCGCACGCTCGCTCTTCGATCTGGGCGCTGAACTGGGCTTCCAAATGAACTTGCTGGATTTGGGAGGTGGCTACCCAGGCAACAAAGGCTCTTCCATCAACGAGGTTAGTTTTTGGCCGTAAAGGCCATGGTGTATTGCAAGTAGTTGATATTTTTGTCAAAAGATGGCTCTGATGTCTTTTGGCTGCAAGTTTTGTTTCAAGTTGCATAATTCTCATGCTATGAGTGACAACAATATCATCTTTTGACAAGATTAACTACTTGCAGTACACCGTGGCCGCAATTCATTCTTTTGGTACTAAAAATGGGTTCATTTTTACTTATTTTTTACCCTTTCACATAGACGGCCTCTTACATCAATACTGCCTTGGACGTTCATTTCCCGGAAAACTGCGGCGTCGATGTGATTGCCGAACCTGGCCGTTACTATGTGGCTTCTGCGTTCACATTGGTGACTCGTGTTTATGGCCGCCGAATCGTTTCCACTGATGATGAAGCTGACCCATCGTACTTTTACTACATCAATGATGGAGTTTACGGATCTTTCAATTGCCTCCTCTACGACCACGCCATCGTGACCCCTCAATTCCTTGAACCCCCACCCGCTGATGCACCTAAGTTCATGTCCTCCATCTGGGGACCTACTTGCGATAGCATGGATCAAGTTGCTGAAAAGATTTCCTTGCCACTCTTGGAAGTAGGTGATTGGCTTGTATGGGAGGATATGGGAGCGTACACCTTAGCTGCTGCGGGCTGCTTCAATGGCTTCCCCGTTCCTGAAGTCGTTGTCGTGGCACAAAAACATACCTCGTAAGAATTCTCGAGCCTTAAAATGAACATTGTAAAGTAAATATTAACATTTGATTAATCGTCTTTTTGCTTGAAGGTTGTATTTGAAGGAAGTGTTCCCAATGCACGAGTCTCGCTTCGTGGAGGGGGGCAGGCAAGCTCGCTTGACTGACCTACTGAACAAATCTTGTGGACTTCAACAAGCAACTTCTTGTTTGGAAGCTTTGGACCTCGGTATGGGATTGACGACTTCTCTGTCGGCAGCCTCGTTAACCTCTCTGGATTCGCACTCGGATATGACTTCCTGCTCGGATGCGGAAAACTGCGATGCGTTCCCTTTGGATTCTGACATCTTCTTGGCCAATTTCGCCGCCGTTATGTGAGAGGGTCTGAATACAGACGCCTTCATAAAGGAATTCTAAGCTTTCCTAGCCTTTCCCAATCTGACGTGTCGGCCTTCTTTTACGTTTAATTTTTTAATTCTTTTTTCTTTTCTTTTTGGTTTCGGGGGTTACGGGTTTAGCGTCTTGGCAGGCATTGACCAAAAATTTAAGCTTTGCTTCATATCCCTTGAGTATCCGGATGCAAATCCTTGGTTTTCAGTTTCTCCGTCTTTGTTTTTATTTTTCCCAATTTTTTAGTCTAGTTGGTTAGCTCAAATCTTTTCGAAAATAAATATCCCGCAAGTTACCGGTCACTTTAATTTAGTAACGTCGCTGCATCCCAGCGTTGCTCGATTCAGAAGTCTCGTTTAAAAAATTATCACAAATTATTTTTAGGCCAATTTTTTTATGACTTGTATTTGAGTTTGTCTGGGGTTGAGATATTTCTGAGAGGTTTAATCCTAATTAGCTTTTGATTTCTTACATTTCTTTTTCCTTGGGAAAAAAACGAAAGTTGAGTTGTGGTAGTTTGTGTGACCGTTCTGGGTGTCGCAGCGCCCTTTTCTGTACCGCGTACCCGTGTAATCGAATTTCCCCCCAGCTGTTCTCTTAAGTTAGGCTTCCAATCTTTTACTATGAGGCGTATTCCAGAGTTAACATACCAGAAGATTCTGTCTGAAAAGCTTCGTACAGGACATGATCCCGCTATTTTAATACCCAGAAAAGAAATTGTCGTCTCGGCGCGTATTAGGCAATAATGCATTCGAGATGGCTGTCCTTGGCAGTCGGTCGGACCTGTTCCGTTATCATAGGTTATCTATGTGCTAAATAAAGGTACATTTACGTAATATAAACTACTTTACGTCTACTGTCTTTCTTCAAAATGAACTATACAGCAAAGGCCTTGCGTTCAAATAATATTGGCGTATAGGCATAAGCCTGTTGCCAAAGTTTATTATTAAAAACGTAAATGTTTAAAATCGGGTGTGAACCGTTTTGCAAGCTGGACAGTTAATGCTCTGTTTTTACAAATCAGGTGGTGATTACGTAGTGCTTTCAATTATGGCAGGTAAGATTATTAGAAATCAGAGCAAAGTTGTAACGTGTAGTAAGTATACGCCAAGGATAAATCGAACATGATTCGAAATGATTGTCTTGATTTGAAAAGGATTGTTTTTCGCCCATTTATAGGGACTGGTATTTCTTCCAAATCATAAAAAAAGAATCTCATTGCTTTGTTTTACTTTGCAAATATTTATTGTTGTCTTAAAAGTAATCGTACTTCGATTCCAGCGCTAATTAACTAAAATAATAAATACAAGCACAAAATTTACAAACCCCCCAAAATCGGGGGTATTTACAAAAAAAGAGCCTCATGTATTATTTTTCTTGAGAGTCGAAATCATTAAAATAATTATAATTCCGTGTCTGCTTTAAGTTATTTTTATTAAAATCTCGCACATACAATCCCCTTCTTATTTTTCTTACCCGCTATTCTTCTTATTTTCCCGTCAGATTTGAATAGCGCGCGCTATAGAAAAGGCCGCAAGGGGCGCCCCAGCTTGAAGTCTCGCATCACCTCAGTCGCGCTCGCACAGCCGAAACTGTTGTGTGAAAATTTAAACCTGTTGCGGTGAAAAACTTTCAGGAAAGTTGTGCTTTAATTTAAGGTAAATATGAATATCCTACTTTATTTATAGCTATGCACAATATTCATTTTGATCCATAAGCATTAATTTAGCTTCGTGTGTGGAATTTGGGTGTGTTTTGAGTGCGGCGTCAGTTTCATTTCGAACGTTTGGCGTTGTGGACGTTTTATTACGGTTTAAAGCAGACGATTTTGTTAAATTTAGGCTGCAAAATAAAAAAGTATGTCGCTTGGATTGTTCTAAGTTTTATTTATTAAAGATTAAGATTTCCTCTTTAGAGGAAATTTTTCTTCTTTTTCGAAGAATATTGAAAATCCAAAATAAACGGAATAGCAAGAATTGCAAAAATAGAAGATCATGGGTTCCCCCCCCAATGCCTTATTTGTTGTATCCTAACGTTCCCGTAAAATGTTTGTTTTAAAAAGATATACTTTTATTGTACGATTTGTAATTCTTGAAATAAAGGCGAAAATGTAAGAATTTTTTGCGTGATTTTTCGTTAAATCCGCGAAAAGGGGTGTGGCCTCCTCCAAAAGGAAGAATCGTATTGGTGGATTGGCCAAAAAAGGGGCGTGGTCTCTTTTCGAGCCAGGAAAGCTTTTTCAGGGCTTTTCTCCATAAGGAATAATGTTAAATGAAGGGGGTCCCCTTGAAAAATCGCCAAAAATTGAAAGCCTCGCCCCTTCCCCTGTTCCCATCATCCCTGCTCGCTTTCCTATCCCTGATATTCGAGCTCGTAATGCCGAAGCATCACAATTTCGCATATAAGCTTGCGGGAAGGTATAACGTACATAGAAAGGGAGCTATTTAATATTTAATTTTTTTCGACGAAATAAAGTGCATAATATAAAGGGTATATAAAATACAACTTATGCAAGTAACACTAGTTATAGTCATAGTCAGCGGAAAGAAATTCAACTTCACTGACTAAAAATATATGTGAATCTACGTGCATTTTACTTAGTAATGACAATACGCAAATGGCAACAGGCTTTAGCTAGGAGTGGGAGAACAA
>RJJA01000377.1:7580-35795 GCA_003724045.1 Lepidurus arcticus
CTTTCCCCTACCCGATTTTAAATGTACGTTTTTAACAATAAACTTTGGTAACAGGCTTATGCCTATACGCCAATATCATTAAAAAAAAAAAAAATCTCAAAACTTACTTTTGGGAGCAATCTACCAGACACGGCCGGGAAATCATGGTGCCTGCATACAAAATTTACAAACAAGGTAAGTACATGAACATAAAACGTCGATGAATCTTACTCGTTATGGTAACCGACGTTGAAAGTAATCCAATTCAATGGGCCATAATAGGAATACGTTTCGTAACCCTTTTTGAACATGTAGTGTTCCGCTACAAAGTGACCCGCCACTGGATGTACTCCCATAGCTAACAAAGAGCCGACAGCCAAATAAACGATCGCTTTAGAACCTACAGTATAATCAATTACATTAATAATTAAACGAAAAACAGTCTTAGAGAAACTTAAGCGCAAGAAATGATAAACTACTTACCAAAGAAATGATAAACGGCGTAGTTGAACGCAAGCTGAATCACTACATTAATTATCTCCAATGCAGTGGGTGACTTCGGGTACGTCACTACCGGTCGTAGTGCGTAAAAAAGTGGTTGCAAAAACAGCCATACAAACTTCCCAAATGTCGTACAGAACAATTCAGCTTCTGCTTTCGTTGGGATATCTGTATCAAATTTTTCATCCCCTTGATACTATAAAATAATAATACATAATAAGTACATGCATCACGAGATTAAGCACGGTACATAAACAATATCAAGGAGAGCAAATTGTAAAAGAGACTTACTCGATGGTGTTCCAAATGGTAATGTTTGAAGGAAATCGAGAAGGGAAGCGCAATAGGTAAATTTGTAAATATTCCAAATATTCTATTAGCTAAAGGCCTTGCATGACCGAACGCCATATTGTGTGCAATCTCATGGATTCCTTAAAAAGGTATTACAAAGTTAATTAATTAAAAAAGCATGACGTGGCACTAAGTTTAATGCAAGTAGTAATTAAAAGGGGTCAGTCATTACCTAGCATTAGCGAGTGATTAATTACGCCTCCAAAGGAATAGGCCAGAAGAATAACTAAGGGCCACGACAAATGTGGTATTACATAACCGATCATTAAGAACTGCACGAGAACCATGCCGGATACAATCCATTTCAGCCTGCGGTCGTGTCCAAACAAATTCTTGATTTGTGGGTACTTTTCTAAGCAGGCGGAGTAAAACAAGATTAGATTTTTGTCAACTTTGTAAAATCATACTGGAACTTTTTTTTGAAAATACTGTACAGTACAGTACGTTTTCTTAATTCCTATATAACACTAAAGCGTTTAACGACTAGTAATAAAACAGCTGCTTTATATTAAGGTCCCCGTTTAGCTTAGCTTTCTATGCCACGACAGCATGGGAAAGGCAAAGGCCGTCTTAAGTAAATATGTATACAACATTCCTCAATTTTTTTTTTACAATAATGTAGCAAAATATGACTATGATCTACTAAAGGCATATCAATTTCACCTTTCCTATTTTGGCCCACGCAAATTGAGTGCAGGTGGAAATATAGTTATCGTACACGCGCCGCCTTATGTGTAGGATCAATGCGCGTTCATACACACCAATACAATACATGTAAAACACTTTCCGACAGCTAGGGCATAACAAATAATAAACTACAGGGATCTTTTTTAATGTTTTTATTACAGATTTTTATTTAATGTGAATGATTTATTATACATTATGTTTTCTTTCTCTTTGACCAATTTTTTTTATCGATCTTACTACACAGTACAAGACACAGTATGATTACGGATGTTTTCTTTTATTATTAAAGAATAATATGGAAGAGATTAGGGGTCATTTACTAGCTAATCTTAATCGATCCTGAATAGAGGCGTCCCTTTTGTCTCAAGAAATGATAACGATAAGACTTAGCGTCAAAGTGTCTTATTGCTTGTTGAAGCAAAACAGTCTTTAAGCACGCACTAAGTTGTAAATCCTACTGAAAGAAACTCGAAATAAAAACGTCACTATTATAAGACGAATTAAACTGTCTAGCTTTTACGAATTTTTATGAGTACTTTGTCATCTCGCGGGTTAACAAACAAATTACTGCATCTCAATAGTTTTTCTTTCTATTCAATGTTCGTTTGTCGAAATTTCGGTTCTTTTGTGTATATTAAATACAACAATGGAGACACATGTGGGAAATCTTATTAAATAATAAGTACTGTATTTGTAAATATAATTTACAAAATATAGCACTTCTTATTTCATAAGGTTAATAAATTTAAGATAAAGTTATTGAGGTACACAAAGCATTGCCCTAAAAGCCAAAAACCATTTTCTACTACGGCACTAAAAATTTAGTAAATACATATTAAATTAAGTAAATTAATACTAAAATAATATTTATAATAACTAACGGAATGCTAATTAAAGTTACACTTAATACATTAGTATTCGGAGTAAACATTCTAACAATTTTACTATATGCCCAGGGGGAAAAGAAAGCTAAATGCGGATGTTTGGGTTAATTGTACCAATGTTGAGGAATGGTAAATGAATATCAGGGTTGAATTTCGTTACAAAAGGGGCTTTGTTACAAAATCTCGAAAAAAGATCAGAAAAGCCATCCGCGAAAAACCAGTACTAATTATTAATGCAATAATTCAGTAACTACGTAACACATACGAATTAATTAAGTTCTTAATTGCAATTAGATTAACCATTACATTAATGTGACTAACTTCTAGTTCGTTAGAAAATTATCTTAAACAATACCATAAGGAAAATTGCTTAAGCCAATGTTGTAAAACGATTAAATGGACAACCAGTCCGCATTGTACAATTTCCTCGGCAATAAAGCGGAGCTCGTAACCAAAAAGGGCTTACCATGTAACTTGTGCTTACTATGTTCATAAATGGAAACTATGCACAAAAGGTTACCAAATGCTCCGAAATGAAGAAATTCAAAAATTTAGAAATCTGACTATACAACATATCATGTCCATTTATTTAACGACTTACATCGTCTATTTATTTTTAACAACTCCTAGACAGATTGATGTAAGTTATATCTACGCCGTAGACATTATAACGGAAGAAAATTGAAGACAATGCGGAGAGAGAGGAAGAAAAAATACTAAATCAAAGGTGTCAGCAATGACTTATTGCAATGATAAAAAGTAACGTACGTAACAAGTAAACAAAATATACAAGTACTATACTTCACTAACCTTCACAACAGGAAAACTTATTGTATTTCTCTTTTAATTAATATTGTAACACTTTTTTCCTGGAAAGTAAACACAACACATAGCAGAGCTTACATTTTGACAACTAATTAAACACTACAATTAAACCAACAAAGAGGAACAATAGGGAACATTTTCAATAAATCATTACAAAATATAAAAAACTATAAAGTATAATTAACTATAAGTATGATAAAGTAAAACAACTTTATCAGCTTGCTTTTCTAAAAATTATTTTAAATTACCAACATTGTTTTAAACAGTTCGAGACTTAAGAAAATTTCAGTAAGAAAATTTGGCAGAAATTACAGGTTACTTACTTAAAATCTCCTTTCTTCTGGAAGCGTGAGGTTCTTCTGTATAAGTCCATTCAAAGTCTGTACGTGACACATGAGCTCCCATCTCTTGAACTTGAAGCTTAATTAAGAAACTTAACTATATTAACTAACAACTCAATTGATAAAGAATCTACAGAAGTTATACGCACGGGGGAAACCAGCAAAATTAGCCGGTTTATGTAATGTAAATGCACGAATTCCACACCCTTGACTGAACTCTTATCTCAAAACCGTACCTTTTGACAGTCAACAAACGTTACGTATACTCGTGAGTTAAGAGCTACGAACCAGAACGCCAAAAACCCACAGCCGTCTTATAGAGCAGTGGTCCCATAGAGTAGTCCCCACCCTTTTTTGAACCGCGACCGGTTTCAATGGAAACATTTTCCGCGGACCGGTTTCTAAGGATTTCTGCGGACCGGTGGGGAGGGTGGAGTGGGGGTGTCCAGTATGTGCCCTATACAGCAGTGTTCCGGAACTTCTTTTTTTCCGGAACCGTCGTTCTCTATCGTTCTTTGGGCAACTTCTGTCGCTCCGTTCCGTTCTATTTTGGCAAAATTTTCAAAAGAACTAGTTCTGAACGGCCGTCCCGCCTCGCCTTAAAGATCCGTTCCGTTCCAGATCAGTTCCGCTCAAAGATCCGATAATTTTATGGAAAACAATTTTAAAAATCTAAAAAGTTTCTAAGCGTGGCGACTAGACGGCCCAAACACTAGATTGCCTGGCCACTAGATGGCGCTGTATGGGAACGGTCAATTTCCCGAAAAAACGTTCCGTTCCCTGCCATTTTCGGTGCAACGCCGTTCCGTTCCCGTTCCGCCCAAAAGAGCGGAACGGAGCTTTCCGGGAAGCTCCAGAACACTGCTATACAGGCGTAGTTCACTTTACTCACCCACCCACCCAGTGGTTGGGGACCACTGTTATAGAGCGCTTGGAGCTTACACCCACGCCGAAAGTGGTTCAGAATTGCACCACGTCCGTTCGCTCCCAACCCGTGTTATGGAACTTCCTGGAAAAGCTCTGTTTCGATCCGATCCACTCTTTTGGGCAGAACGGGAACGGAGCGGTGTTTCGGAACGGACCCAAAATCGTTCCATTCGTTCCGTTCATTTGAACGGAACGGGTCGTTCTCGAAAATAAGCCGGAACGGAACGGTGTTTTGGCCCGTTCCTTCCGTTCCGCCAAGTATTTTAGTTCTTTGAATGTTTCCTTGAAATATCTTGTAAATACTCAATGCCCATTGTTATGCTCAAAGAATAGTAATGTCAAGCTCAGTGCAATTTTTTATGATAATTCTAATCAAAAGCTGTGATTGATATGGTAATGCAAATAGTTTCTATTCGTTACAATTCCTAGTGCAACTAATATCTTTGATTCGTTAACTGCCAATAAAAGCAAACCCAGTGATCAAACAAATCTCAATCACAATTGCATGTAACTGCGCCTCCCTTATATGTGATTCCAGAAACTCACCGAAGTGATTGTCAAATAAAAAGTATGATTTTACTTGAAATTAACTTATTTTACGTAAAAGATCAGTATAATACGATGAAGCAGATAGTAGATAGATTACTTAGCAGAAGAAAAATTGAACTTAGCGGAGGCCTATAGTGAAAAACAAATCAACTGTCCGCTGAAAACTATACCCATACTTAAGTTTTTCAGATGTTTAATTAGACCTGTCAAACTTGGGTGTTTTATTATTCTTAATTAATTTTAACTACATAGTATATCCTAGTGATATTTTATTTAACAGTTACTTTCAGTTATTTATCATTTTAGATAGATAATAGTAAAAATAATTCGGTTTTTATTCTTATTTTAAGTTTCCCGCTTCTTTGTGATAAATGCTAACTATTAGAAATCGATTATTTTTTCACGATAACTTTTCTACTCTATTCTACCCGAAGCGCTTTGACAAACGTTTTTTTAATTTGTAAGACCAGAGCTGCAACTCGCTCTTTTTTTGCGAGAGCGCTCGCGCACCATTCGCTCACAGATGTGAGCGAATGTTGCGCTTGAATGTGCTTGATGTGTGTGAGATAAGGAAATGTTGCTAGCGGTAAGAGGAGCAGCACGCTTTTCATTATAGTTTGTCCTAGAATACAACGTTGATCCCAAGGTTCTTATAGGTTCTTATATACAAGGTTAAGTCAAAAGGCGTGTTTAGCGTTGACTGCTTTTACCCGTGATGAAAGCCGATTATTACCAATCAGCGCGAAGGGCCAGAGGCCACGGAGCTGACGCGGGAAAATACGAATAGTTTCTGTAAGGTATATCCCACGTTCAGTACATATCCGTGTTTCTCTTGCTCCGTACTATAGTCATCCTGAATAAAACATCTTACTACTTCCATTGGTAGTGCAGGATATTGACTGGAAAGGAAAATAACTAGCCCGTTAATAACATTTTCTTTCCGGCTCACATTTACGTCATGCGTATTCCGAAAGTGTGTCTCAAGTTTGAAGGTTCGTATTAAAAAAACACCTTTTCTTCGCGCGACTTGCGGGCTCTGCTGAACGCCATACAACGAGCGTTACCCGCATAGTTGGAACTGCCTCGTGCGGTACCATTACCATGGCATCACAGAGTAGCCTACTCTGTGCATGACATGGCTCTCGGGTGCGAAGCCGACCCGAAACTTGCCCAAAAGGCTATCAGGCGCGGGTCTCGGCCCGGTAGGACGGCAAGCGATGGCGCGAAGAAAAAGATTTTTTTTTGTGATCGAGCTTGTAAATTAACCAAAGCACATAGAGACTTGTTTTATCACGCAAAAGAAAGTTAATGACGTCATCCCTATGAATCGAAGGTCGGATTTTGAATGCACGAATAGGTAAAGGCGCTAACCCTCCGGCCAACTGTCCCCCCGTGTTATACGGATAGGAAAATTTGCAATTTGTCGGAAAGGGGCGGAGCCAGACCCGTACCCAGGAGGGGGAGGGGGGGGAGGGGAGTTTAACCACCCGAAATATTTTTTCTCCATGTTTTTTCTCCAGTACGATATTCACATATTATTCCCCCCCCCCCCCCCCGGGACCTAAATTCTGGGTACGGCCCTGACTTGAACCCTCCACCGAACCAAAATCCTGGGTACAGGCCTGGGCGGAGCTTATACCGTTAAATAATTAATAACTCGGTTAATATGCATAAGTGACATGGGGGTTCTTCAGCCAGAATATATAGTTTGGTCTCTTCTATAACGTATTTTTTTTCATTTTGAAACCTTACTCCCCGTGGGAAAGGATTAAAAGGAGAACTCGCTCTCCGATTGGACGGATATCGTGCCCATACGTACTTTTACTTGGACGCTACCTTTTGGAACCGAGACTTGGCTGGTTCCAGCTTGCGCCAACGCTGAAAAGTCTCAAAATTGAACTTTATTTTTTCGCGCTCTAACCATTAAAATTATTCAACTTTAGCTCAAAAGAATATACGTTATAGTTCTCTGCTTTGGCCAGAAACTTCGGCAAGTAAAGTATTACGGGCATATAGGAAGCCGTATCCTGATTCTATTTTCCAACAGACATCTTCAACAGAATACAATGTGAATAAAACGAGCAATGTGAAGCATAGTCCGAGTGCCCGTACTAAAAAGACATGATCAAGAATTGTTGCTTAGGTCATTGAGCTACATCGAAATGCGAAGATGTATGGAATTATTTTGATAACTTTCCTAAGCAAACATCTTAATCACGATGGTGTCTTTCGCCTTTTAACGATAAATCTTGAAATTCGCCATAAGTTTCTTCGTCAGAATGATCACCACTCATACTTAGTTTACTATCTTCGTTGGCTTGTTCCTCTTCTTCTTGAGCTGTACCTTCTTCCATGTTTTGCTCGCTGTCTGAGGCGTCCTTATCCAAGGCTTCCAACATTCGACCCAAAACGGACTGAGTGCCAGAGGGCACAGGTCTCTCTTCAACTTCGGACTCCGGTAGCTCTTTGCGTTGTTTAGAGTTGCGCTTCTTATCCCGTTTTTCCTGCAAAAGCCGAACCCCAGGCAATTCATACAGAACAATTTAAATTACGTATCTTTAAGCTGGAAAGTACCTGGACATCCGGATGGTTATCACGTCTTCGGCGATTCTGGAACCAATTGGCAACGTTTTGAGTAGTAGGTATGGGTCCGTCGGGAAAGAGGCGCGCTAATGACGAGGCATATTCTTGCGCTTGCTGCACATTAGGGTAGCGATTTTTCTTATACCACGACTCAAGTTGGGCTACTTGCCCCCTTCTCCAAAAAACACGTAAGCGAGGCACGTGCTGCCCGATTTTACTTCGATGCCGCAAACTTCGTTCTTCCTCCATGCTCGTCAGAAACGGACCCGGTTCGCTGATGGTCGCCATTACTGTTTAACCCAACAGTTAAAGACAGCAAAATAAGGAGTTAGACTCAGAACTTGTGACCTGGAAATAGGTTATGCTTCTTTGGAAAATCCTAGAGTTTACATGCACAAAATTAATAAGGTGGCCTAGAGTATCAGTCACAGAAACGAGATGGTGATATCTTAATGATGAGTTTGGGGATTTGACCAGATTTGACTGCGCGATTTGCGCGTCCAAGAACACAAGAAACATAGGTAAAGGAATCAAAGTTGATTTCCTTGCCTTTTTTCGATGTACTGGGTCGGCTTTGTTCTGCGGTCGGAGTTGCAAACGTTCCTGAAGCTAATGACTGGGACAGGAATGCAGTTGGGTTTTGTGAGCTGGCCGCTTCCTCATGGGCAGCAGCGGAATTCAGGTTTCCCACATCTAAATATTTTGTTGTCACAACGCTGGAAGATGACTCCGGAGAAGAAGAAACCTTTTCTTCCAGATCAGTTCGTTCTCCGTGGACGAATCGTGCAGTGTTCTGACAGAGTCCATGAATTCTTAGATTCTCTGCGGCACGTAACACTCGCGGGAGAAGGCTTTGCTTGACCGTAATATGCCCACGGTACATAAACTCGATCAGCAGGGACAAGTCATCGTAAAGTATATCGGTGAATATCAGAAAGGGATTAGGATGCCCCGCGGATTGCGGAGCGGTCAATAAAGAATCAAACACTGGCGAACAGGCAGATAAGACCACACGATGAGCATGCAAGTTACGTCCTTCACAGCACAACGTTACGTCTAACAATCGTTGTTGCACAAACAAACCCTCGAAGGCTCCAGCTATATGATCCGAGAATCGATTCCAACGTAAGCACAACTCCTGATCGTCAGCCATGGTTTGCTTCTGATTTGAAACGTAATACTTTGCGCAGGCAATTGCTGAACCGATACCGAAATTAATACGAGAGTGGTTGGACGTAAATTACCTTTGTTTTCGCTTATAAGATTGCAGGTAGAATGGCAATGTGAAGACCACCTCAAGTGGACTAGAACAGGCTCGACCTCAGTAACCTTGTTTTGGATTGGTGGGACATGAAGATTGTACGATAACTGTCCGCCTTGTCGACAATGATATCCGCCTCAATGAGGAAGAGGACGCCTCATTGGAGATTAAGTGATCGGGAGACAATCCGGAATTCCTAGAATTAGATGTATGCTTGTGCGTGGGATAGGTCAGACAGCCGAAACTGTCATTTAGAGAAACGTTTTTAGCAATGAGATCCGCCTAAAACGAGTTCTTAACTTAAAAGTCAGGCAATACCACACAAAAGAACTGTAATCGGATCTATCAAGTTTTTAGCGGCTTAAAGAAGTTCTGCAATAAAATCATGTTTCTGCAAGGTCATTTTTCCAGGAACTTTTATTGCGTTAACTTAAAGGAAGCAATAAATAGTTTCGGTAGTCAGACAGGTTTGCATATATGCCAAACATTAAACTTTGCTCTGATTCATATCATAACCGAAACTTCGTTTTCTTCAACTGACTCGCTTCCGTGCAACAATGCACGGGATTCGTTCCTACCGGGTAAGGCTGCAATTTTATCTTTGTTCTTCTTGGTAGGTTTCCTTCTGCGTCGATTGGTAACTCCATCTTCTTCATCCATCATACGCAGAATGATAGCTTGATCATTGGAATCAATAGGCGCAACCGATATATCGCGAACGGCTCGAAATTTACCGCAATTGTTCAAATGCTCGTTTTCTAACCGGAAAAAATTCCACACGAACCTCCTATTGAAAAATAGAATAAATTATGCCAATTATTTTAAGTGTAAGTCAAAATAGACCGTACCTGAACACCTCCAAGGGCGCCAATATCGATACCATCAAATCTCCATGAATGTATCCCATTTCCGTCAAGGATAACGAAAAGGCCCAACCAAAGCGCATGATAAAATCAGCTATCATGGCATAGTAATAATATCCCTACAAATATGAATCATGTTTATTTTTTTAAGTATTGATCATCAATACTGAATAAATATTGATTGTTAAAAGGTGAACAGTCTAAAAATATTGGTTTACAATATAATGCAGCTCCTGATGAGTACTTGACATCAATATTATTAAAGAAAATTTCTCGTGAATAGCAACCACGGCAAAATGGAGAACTGCAAAGTTTTATAACCGGACGCCATGAGAAAAGCACCGAGTCAAAAATATGGACGACAATATATCCTAGGTAGAAATCAATCGCTAATATATCCTAGGTAGAAGCAAGGTGCCAAAAAAGCTGACATTTCAAAATTCGCTTAAAAATCGGTCAGTTCACAGAAAAATGAAATCAAATCATTATGCCATCCTAAGGTTGGGAGGTTCTAAGGTATATCAAAGAGATATGGCTATCGATAATTCGTTCTTCATGCTTTTCTTATGGCGCCCGGCTGAATTATGGAGTTCTCAGCGTTGACGTTGTGGCTATTTGAGAGACATTTTCTTTATTATACCGGTTACAAAAATTTAGGTATATAATTATTAATACCAAGTTTCTCGTAAGAGCTGCTTTATAATATACTCAATATAGTTTTAGAGCTTAGTTACTTACTACGTGTGAATAAACTATTTCCTCCCTCAAAAACCGGTTTTCCCCCGCGTTTTTATCGAATAATCCCCAATCCATTTTGATATCCCAAATATATGCGTATAAGGAAGAAATCACCGACGAGACAATCCATAGATAGAAATAGGGATTGTGCGTGGATGTTACGTAATAATCTAATACAAGCCGATTATAAAAAAATATATATATTTAGGACGATGGATATTCTATGAAGATATTTGGGCTATGTATACCCCCGTGGACGATATTCAACGTAGAAAAGGCGACCACAAAGAAAGTAGTCGCGTACTTGACAGCGTTGGCTAAATGCGGAAATTTTTCTTTGGTGTCACGGTACCGACGGAAACACTGTGCCAAGCGGCACCAGGCTGGAAAGCAGGCAACAATTGGTCGAATCCACCAAGTCTTATCAACACACATACTATAATCTAGAACAAAATCATTTTGAGTAAACTATATTGCGCTTTCAGTTTACTTCATTAAAAAATAAGCAATTTGTAAAATTTTTATTTTCCCCCGTGTACTATTGTTTCATTTCCTCTTCATTTGTACTTTCCTGCATTTTTTACATTCAATTTTTGCACTGATGGACAACAATATAAATGACTTGATCCAAGTGGAGAGATAAGACAAACTGAATGTGAATTAACCTAGGAGCTCACTTACTGTACAGATTTGTCTAAAGCTGGCTTCACATTAGCCTGTCGGCGTGTCGAAACACGCGACAGACGACAGAAACCCACGGGAAAAAAACAGAAAACCCGGCAGAAACAGTCCAGACAGACTGACGACAGACGTACTTGAGCGCTGCTCTACTTTTCGCGTCTGCACACAATCGACAGAAGCCGTCCCGCCAATCACAGAATAGGCTTTTTTCCATGGGTGTCTGTCGTCTGTTTCAACACTCTGATAGGCCAGTGTAAAGCCAGCTTAATACAAAGGAGCGCGCTCCTACCTCAGGTGCATTGGCAAATCCGACTCGGACCTATGCCCATGCCAAGAAAGAAAACTATAGGCAGGACCTATACCGCATCTACTGTTCCACTGTCGTCGATTCAACAAGCAACGCGCCGAACTTCTCCGGGAACTAAGCAAGTTAAAAATTCATTTCAACGCAAAAGAATTGCTAACCAGTCCCAAACCCTACAACGCGCTAATTATTTTTCTACACGAAGCAATTCAAACCTGGGCAAGGTTGTTTTAAGAAGAGTGTTTTAGGCTGCAGTATCTCCCCCCACCCCCTTGTCCTGTGCCCTGCCTCTACCCTTTTCTTGTTTCCTGCGCTTCACCGCCTTGTTCTCTGCCCCACGTTAAAGGGAACAAAGCTGCCTATCCAAACAGAAGTCCTATAACCAACCCAAAAGCGTTCAACGCACTAGCACTTTTTGCACACAAAAATGTCCAAAACATAAATTCTACCTCATGAATCATCTAGAACTAATCACACAATAGACTCTAAAAACCATACAATAAACTTTAAAAACCATTTTAAATTACTAATCAATTATACCAACAAATCATAGAAACCAACTAGAAAGGTACTCCATCGACCCTAATTGTCGTGATAATGTACTCAATAACTAAAGAAAAGAAAGATGTAAAAAATGGACTGATAAATAAAAGATCCGACAACAGGCGCAAGTCTACGTCGGTCAATTGGGAAAAAAAGGAGACGCGCATTTATATGATGTGCTCTGCTTCTGCGCATAAACGGCACGAAGAATAACTTTATAACAACGCCCCTAATTTGCATGAAAACTGTTCTTATAAAATACACTAAACTAATTCTATTCTATAATGTTTTCGGTAAGAAAATAAAGCATAAGAATATTTCGCGCATTCTCTATGTTTTTATCCTTTAGAAAGATAAGCAAAATCGGAATGCGGGATAATAAGACAGATTTTAATTTACCAGTAAATAGAAAGATTTACCAGTTGCTTGGTCCCAGTTGCCTTGGTTTGTCGCATAGAAGCAAATCATGTACTGGAAATCGAGTAGAACTGGAATAAGGCTATTGAGCTGATCCGCCATCCAAAAGTCAGCAAAGTTGACAAAGAAGAATGGTGCACAGACCGCCCGACCCTTTAATAGCAAACAAATAAAAATTAAAATAACAATAAATCTAAGTTAGACATTTAAACTAAACAAGTTTACCAGAATACGAAGAAACCAGAATCTCGCTCCTCTCATGAACGTATTTGTCGGGTTTAGCATGAAAACGATCATGGTAATGACTAGTGCTAATGGATTAGCATATGCTGGAATCCCTAACGCTGGACTGTACAAGAAACATAACACGCTGATGGACCAAACCAGTCCAATAACCGCAGCTAGTTCCATAAGGTTCTAAACCCAGTACAGACAAACTGTATACTTGATATCTCAAAGGGAAAAGTAGTTTAAATGGAATGATAGATATACCCCTGGTAGGAGATGGTTTCTCGGGTCCAGCTCAAAAATGAGAACATGGTTGACACCCGAAGACCTCCAACCATGTACGTTAATCCCCATAAGGAATAAGAATAAAGTGATGAGAAGTGGGGCCCTATAGAGTCTAAATATAATCCGCCAATCATCTTGACTTCGATTGAAAATCGAGGATAGGATAACTGCAATAACAAGTACGATAAAGCCTCCTGAAAAAAAACCGACTTTGAACACAGTCCACGGGGATTGCTGTTCGCCTAAAGGAGGAACGCGCAGACGCTTCATGGCCTTTTGGCGATCCCCTCCTTCCAGCTCATTAGTAAAATAGGCTTCAGTTTGCTGGATAATGTGGTCGATTTCCTTATTCGTATAGAAAGGTGCACTTTCCACGTTCTCAATACGCCATCGAGCACCGTTTTCGGTCGTTGAAATCTTGTCGTGCTTCTTTAAGATCTTCCGAAAGCCCGTGAAATTCAAGTTCTGGTAGTTTTGGAGGAGAATTAGGCTTAAGTAAAACTCGCTAAAGGCTAGTTTGAGATCAGCCAGTTTCCGAGTGGGTTGTTCTTTCTTTCCCAGAAGCTTCGAACTTCTTCGGTAGCGTAACTGAGCGCGCTCTTTCGAAATTTCCAACTCACTCACCAATGCCGCAAATTTTCTTGTCGCTTCAGCTAATTTTTCTACAAATAACAGTTATATTTTTAGTAACACTCATTAAAGATTCTATTTAAATCAAACACGCATTAAAAGAAATTTTAGAGAATGCATAAAAAAATAACTTAAAGCAGCATTCTTTAAGATTTTTAAAATATCATTCGGAATAGTGTGTTGAAAGGTTCAAAATAAGTACAGATTGAAGACTGGACCGAATACCAGCTGGGAATACGGCGTGGTAGAGTTCATGTTAAGAGAACTCTTCGTTTCATGTCGAAGATTTTTTTTTCTTATTTTTCGCTATTCTAATTAAACTATTTTTTTCATGTCTGACAATTTATTGTTAAAATTGAAACGGATTTCTACACGCGAAAAAGCTAAGTTTTCACGTTCTTTAGTTTTGGAAGAGAAATAAGATTAAGTAAAACTTATTTCCTCGTTGATTAATGAGTGTTTTTTTTTTCAAGTGTCGATTTTGCTTTAAGAAAGTAGTATTCCGTATATAATTTTTTTCCGTTATCTGAAAATTGTTTCCATGGCTTAATAAAGACAGAAATTACCTCAAGAATTAATTGAATGCAACAAGAAAAACTGAATTCCTTTAATAGGATTCTATACAAGTAATCAACTTCTTCAACAAGAAATTGAATTCCATAGAATCTTGAGTTCATTCAAAATGAAAATGGGATTTCAGAATAAGATTAAGTTTTAATGATTTTTTAAAACTATCATAATCAAACCACGCATATTCAAACGTGTCCGGATTATTAATTCATTTTTTACCCAGTTCTGCAGTGCATTTAAATCATCATTTCTCTTGTAACAAGACTAGTTTTACCTGAGTAAAAGGTATTAATCATAGTAAGTTCTTTGCTTGAAAACTGGAAGAATTTCTCGTCAAACTTGGCATAATATCTAGCCAAAACTTCTGGTTCCACTGCTTCGAAAGACGGAGCTTGTTCCATGGCTTCGTAAAGCCTTGCTTTCATATCCTAAAACAAAAAATTTAATGCCATAATTTATGTTTATTTCATAACATAAAATGTTGTTTATAATAAAGAATTTAATATAATAAACCTCGTAATGGATATATTGTTTCCTCCATTCTGGCGTGATATGAGCACTTAGATGCTCTGCAAACTTCATTGTCGGATTGGAACTTCAACCTATATCCTACCTACACAACCATTTATCCCACAATAGATTCACTAATTTTTCACTTCTACAAGGAAAACAGCTGCTTTGTATGTTGTTTTCTGCCACTTTGAAATCAAGAGGCTAACTGACACTTATTCGGAGGAAATTTCCTTCATTATCACCCAACATGTGGTGCCACCTCCTGGATAAAAAGGAATATGAAGCTTAGAATTTGCATTACGAATCTGCAACACTCACGAGCCCGTGAACCCTGTCCCGAACTCCAACTCCAACTCACGAGGAGAAAGTTACAATATGATAAAGGCAAGAGTAAAAGGAGAAGTACAAATAGGAAAAGAGTAAAGGGAGAGTATATATATATAAAGGAAAAGTACAAAAGGAGGGTTTGCTACAACGACTTTTCGGATGACATCCACAAGTTATTGTCTGCTTCAGGATTTAGGCGCTCCTTTTGATGCATTTTCGGAGCGAGTCTCCTAACCAAACCTAACCTAGCCCAGCACTACCTCATAAACCTAACCTATAACCTAGCCTATAACCAACCTAACCTAATCCCTGGATAAAGAAAAATAACATGCCGTAACTGGAAACTACACTAAATAGAAGAAACGTCAACGTGACGTTAACTTGGTGAGCATTAATGTCAGTTCAATATTCATTAGTTCCAGAGGTGCCGATCCCCCCCAGGCCCATGAGGAGTTCCCCCCCCCAACCCATACCCCCCCCAATTTTCGAGGGGGGAATTCCATTCAATTCCCCCCCCCCAGAACATGGCCAAGACCAGAAACTGCTCTTGTCATACCACAGCACGCCACATAACGGTTAGCGGTCAGATCGGTAAGCTTTTGGTGTGATGGGGGGGAATATGTGAAAAGATGCATAAAGGGAAGTAGCCAGACAGTTGCCTACAAACCAATCCAATAAGTTACAAGTAACATTTAATAGGCCAGATGTACAATACTGAAACTATTGATCGTCGTATGGAGTTTCGGAATTGACGAATCACAGTGGGAGTGGAATGACCACGGACACCGCAGTGTATGAGAACACGTCTACTATAGTTTACACATAGATAAACTATAATGATAGAAGTGTTCTCATTCCCGGTGTTCATGGTCATTCCACTCCCACCGGTGTGCTTCAAATGCCAAGAAAATTGGACATATAGCGAAAAAGTCTGTGTAGATCACAAGATCAGTAATTAACCGCTGTGGGCCTGTGGCTTCTGTTTATCTAACGAACACCAATACGCTATGTGTCCCAAAAAGGCAACAGAAAGGGGAAAAGGCGACTTGCTACAACTGCAAAGCACACTTCAAATGCGATAGCGTATGCCCCAAACTGAAAAACTTTAAAACCCAAGACAAACCAGTCCTGGGTGTTTCCGATCGGAAACCCCACTAACCCAACACTAACCACTAACCACTAACAATTCACCCCACTAACCCAAGCAAATATACACGAAATCCCATACCAAACCCAACAGACGAACCGTCAAATTGAACATGAATTAAGATCCCAGCAAACGAGGAAAACTACGTATGCAGAAAAGGTACAAAATCAGACCCAAGATAAAATGGACATCGCGAAGGCAATAGTGCAGGCAATTGCAATTGCACTATCAATGGACTCACAGCAAGAAAGAAATGTAGCTTTAGCCGCATTTCTCTCTAACTCATTCGAAATCCAGATTTCAAAAGAAGACATCACTTATGGACCCAAGCCTATAAGTACGATACAAATTATATTTTGGGATGCCAGGAACCTAAAACAAAATAGACTGTATCTTCTTAACTATACCTTAGTGACAAAACAAAAAATAAATTATTTTTATTTCAGAAACATATGGTTGAAAGAAAAAGATAGATTCAATATATTGCGGTACAACCGTCTTAGGGATGGACGCAGAGTAAGGGAAAGGGGAGGAGGAATCATCTTTTTAACAAAGAAATAAACTAACTGTAGGGAAATTATTATGGAATCACACTCGAAGGGATGTTTGGAAGCGGCAAGCATTGAAATACAAACGGGAAAAGCAAAGCAAATTACAATACTAGGTGTATACAACCGAACCATATATCCAGATAACAGGCACTTACAAATGCAAGAGCTAAAATACTACCAAAAATCAGTGGTGTTCATGGGGGGGTGGGGCATGGGGGTCGTGAGGAGTAACTCCTCTTGGCCATGTTCTTGTGTGGGGGGGGAAGAATTGAAGGGTATTCCCCCCTCGAAATGTGGGGGGGGGGATTTGTAGGAATTTGTCGGGGTTAGGGGGAACTCCTCTTGGGCCTGAGGGGGGTGAGCACCTCTGCCAAAAATACCTAAACGGAGAAAAATTAATTGTGGGCGATATGAATGCTAAACAACAAAGCAGGTCAACAGGATCTCTGATTAGGGATGGAAGTATTCTACGAATACTAATCTACTTCTACGATCTATATAGTATACTTCTACGTATACTTCTACGAATTTATTGAAACGTCGCGACGTCGCGAGACCTATATACCCACATTAGTGACGCAACAGAGAAAGGGACAACGATAGACCTGTGTATTGGTAATGCAAGTCTAATAACATCCACCAATATTTGGGTCGGAAATGACTTCGGTAGCGACCATCTCCCTGTAATCTTAGACATAAATTTATAAATCATAACTACGAATACCAAACCCAGTCGCTGGATTTAAAAAAAGCGGATTGGAGCAATTGGAAAGAAGCTCTAAAACGTACTGACCCAACAAGGAAACAATACAATAGCCTACAGGAGAAATACACAGATCTATGTGACACCCTAATTGATGTTAGTAAAACCTTCGTCCCCAAGCTCTCGTTGACAATAAAACGGACGTTCTGCAGGTCGCCGTTCAACTGGCTTAGTTGAACGAGCGTTGACAGTAAAACGCCCGTCAAGCTTAGGGGCGAGCTGGTATCGTCCCGAGTTCTATTATACACCAGGGACGCAGTTGAACGGAAGGCGGTTTTCGAGTTACGCGCCAAGCCATCCCGCTGAGCTGTTCATGCTAAAACGCCCGTCCACGCGAAAGTGACAGTTCAGCCAACTGGCCAACGCAGTTGCTCAGTTCCGTTCACAATAAAAAGCACCCCAAATTAGGTTAGATCAGGGTTTCTCAAACTTTCTCGGTCGCGGCGCACTAACAGTATCCCCAATTCGCCGCGGCGCCCCTCGGAACATATTGGCAGCTGCTCGCGCGGCGCCCCTTCGAACACAGGGCTGTATAATTGCTGCATCTATGCTATTATAGGAATATTTCGCGGCGTCCATGCAAGCCTTCCGCGGGGCATAGTTTGAGAACCCCTGGGTTAAATTAAGTTAGGTTAGGTTAAGCTAGGTTAAGTTAGGTTAGGTTAGGACTCCCCCCCCTTCCCTAAAAAGCATAAATCTCAATCTCCATACCCCTCGTTTGCTCCCGAAACGCATATATTTTTTTTACTAAAGGATGACTTCGCTAGGTGACAAAATGTACTGGTTGAAAACGAGGGGAAATCTTCTCCCGAAACGCGTCAATTAATTACGTGTTAACTTCAGCTAATAAAGCTTCGTAATCTGTACTTTCTCCACTGTCGTCGTTATAGCCTAAAAACTCATGTTGCGCATTTACTATCGGTATCCTTTCGCGGGTTCTGCTGCAGATCGCTAAAAGGTCAAGGTGCAAAACATCTCATTCTATGAACGCTAGTACGCTACCTGGCTAGCTTCATTAAAAAAATAGGATTTATGCAACACGTTCTCCAGATGTCGTGACAAATAAGTGTAATGTATCCAGCTGTTCAAACAAAAGTATGTCATTGTTCGAAGAGTGATTTTTTTCAGCTAATGGAGTGAAAGAAAGTGGAAGTTTTAACGATTTTCATCTATGAAAGTTGATGAGATTTGCTAACCTAACCTAATTAATTTCCAATCTAATTACTGATTTTCACTCGAATGAGCCGTTTTATCATTCTTTTTCCGGAGAACGTTTTGCAACAAATGACACAACGGTGTCATTTTTTACATCCAGGTAACCGGAGAACCTGTTGGTTCTGTGTACTACAACTACTCGCCACCTAGCGTTCTATCCGTCGACCAGAATGAGTAGCAAAAATGTTATATAATTTTTCACATGACGTGTAACGTAAATGCCAAGGCTTTCCTTACACCCACGTTCGTTAGTAGTTTAATAAGGCGAGACAATGAAGGAAGGAAATTATCTACGTGTAGTTAATGACTGCAAGGCACAAAGTACAACTTCCGCATACGAGCAAGAAATTTTGTTTACGGAATAAATAAGGGACCGGACGTTATGTCGTTTATTTTGTTACGCAACCACGGGGCAAATGCATTAAAATGGTTTGTATGAGTAATACCGTATACATATTTTTAAGTCTTTGATTTTCATCAAACCATTTCATTTGATTTTCATGACCTTGATCCCCCCTCCCCCTTTAGTAAGAAAAATCACGTCCCGCCAGACAAGGTCAACATGTTTACGCTCTGTCTTTACCGAGATATGTCCTTCCCGCCAGTCCAAGCGTACTTCTACGACAAGGCTATTAATACGATTTAGAGCGAATTTTTTTTGGTTACGTTACTCCTTAAAAGAGGGTGTGTGGAGGGGAAACCGGGCGCTCATTGGTCCCTGGAAGATATTTTTGCTCTCATACGATGATCCCGACGTACGCCCCTTGTGCATGGCCGTGGCTGCCGACTTATGGAACTTGAAAGACGAGTTATAGACGCAGCGTCACGAGCTTCTCTGAAAAGCCCTGTCGTGACCGTAGCAAAACCTCAAGCCCCACAAGCCTTTTTCAAACGTCTTTCTATTGTCTAGTGCGAAACTCTTGCTCTCAAGAGCTCCTGCCCTTTTTTTCTTCAAGCCTCTTCCAAAAGTAAGCAATGGGTTATCCTAATTAGAACTATCAAATCGAAATTGTCCTCTTCTGTAACCCTGCAATTACTTGTTGTTCAATAGTACCGCGCATCTGACTTGCAATATTTTAATTGTGAATAGTTTAATACTTAATATTTTATTTTTATATTGTGTAACATCCGTCGTATTTCCCTTTTGAATGCTTCGTGTTCATATTTTTGCTCAAATTAATTGGGCCACCAAAACTGGACTCGAGTGTTTCGTTATAGATCTAACCAAGCCTCTAGGAACGTAGGAAGCGATACGCTAAAGGGGGGTCTATAGCGTTGCGCCCAATGAAAGCAATGTTTTGGCCTCTTGCCAACGGTGAAGGCAATCTCGCAGAACGTCCTTGAGATAGGGTTTTAATCCGTGAATAAACTCTTTGAACTATGAAACATGTCCACTCGTAAATCGCGAATATCTAGTTCCTAATGTAAATTAATATGGAGGTGGTCGTATTCAGTCTCAAAATAACCCCGTGCATTTTATTACAGAAGAGAATCCTACACCCTTCATTGTTAGGAGCATTGTATAAAGGTTAACCTGGGTAGGCTATATTGTGCCAATATAGATTAACCTGTTTATTGTGGTTATGAGCATGAGCATATATAAGTTGATTTTCTTTTTATCATGGCCACTAGACCCTTGGTGTGAAACTGGGTCTTGGAGAAGTTTATGTTCCTTTTGTGACGTAGTTTGTTTATGAATAGGTGGCAAACAAAAGAGGTATTTGACCTCCGTTGGCGTCGCAACTGGCGGGTGTGGCTTTAAAATCTGGAAATCATCCAAGGTACCAAAAGTATACCCGACTGGAGACCGAACGACCTTTCATTTATGTTGCCTTAGCCTTGTTTACTTATATGTGTATTTCTGGTCTTAGAAAGTGGTACCGCAAGAATTGTCTCTCCGTGTGTGTGTCCTGAAGCCCAGGAAATACAATATAGACTAGGGTAATGTCATCCCTGACTACATTTCGCCGAGAACGGAGACGGTTCCCTGCGTCAATGGTGCGATCTGTCTCCACGGAGGAGCAGACAATTGAAGGCAATGCCTACTTATGTTTCCCACAAGACGGGTCGTGGTTACGAGGCGGATTAACCACTGCAGATGGGTCGTCCTACACTCTGTGGGGAACTCGGTCCCCGATACCATCACAGTTTTCTATTCCTATGCAAATACCCCGTCATCGTCCCCGGAAGGATGTATCCATTCCGGATCGTCAACAAAAGCAGCAGTCACTGGAAAGGGAGTTGCAGTTTGCCCTTGAAGGATTGACCCTAACAACCAGTAGCGGTAGCGATGGTCCTACATCACCAGTGGCATCCAACATCCCCAGTTTATCCTCGTCCTTATCAGGCTCAATCCCGTCATCTCCACCCATTGAACAAGAGGACGCTAGCTTGCTGGTGACGCTCGATGAAGATGATGGTGTAGCAGTAAGCTACGACATTGTTCTATCCGATCTGGATGAAGGCAGTGAACGAGAATTCTGCAAGGTAATAGGCCGAAATGGAGAAACGTGTCATTTCAACTGCCGACATGTCACCTTCACCACTGAGAATGCATTCTGGGGCCAACGGGCTGATCTAATCATCCAAAAACAGTTGGGTGCTGAATTGGTGGGAAAGGGTTGCCATGTGTTTGGCGGAGCTATGAAGTTCAGCTTCACAGATGAGAAAGTGCCTTCTTCTCTAAATAACTCGTCTTCTTGGTGCTGGTGATCCTTACCGTTTATCGATCATTGACATAAGTGATCTATTATTGTCGTTTTTGTCTCTTTATTATGGTGAATCTTTATGATTGTATCTTATCATCGCAATGTGCTGAAATGGCAATATGGGCTAGTCCGGTTGTTTTGTGACTCACCTGATGAGTACAATATATCAAATAAAAACTTTTACTTAGTTTATGTGTTCTTTATCTTTGGTCCTGTTTCTCATACACTGGACAAATCATCGCTTTTCCGGGCAAGATAAATTCATTTCGGATTTTTCTTTTAAGAAAGATACGATAACAAAAAGAGCAATATATAGACAATCTTCGCTATACGTTCTTTTCACTACCTTGGCAGTCTAGTTCAAGTATACTGCACATAGTTCGTAGACGCCACAATGCTCGACTTCTCTAAGCAGGGAGTGGTTTCGGGGGAGTATAATTGCACTAGATAAAGCTAGTTTTGTTAAGAAGATTCTGTTCTTTTGTCAGAGAGACGAAGTTGGAGTATGACAGCATTCGGAGAAAGGACAGATGGTATTAAATTACGCTCTTAACTGTCCAAAGTAATTATCGCACACAGCCTTATAAGTGTGTCGAACGAGAAATCTTGCAGGCACTTGAAACAGAGTTGGAAGTGATACCAACGTGTTAATTTTTGTGCCGAACACTTGGATCGTTCACACATAAGTAGCTTCCAATTTACGTCGAAAACGCAATCCTTGATACCAGTAATGGGTGCTCATGTGTCTCGTGAAGATTTCGAATGGAGCTATACGGATCAACCACATGCAGGTCGCCGAACCGAGATGCTCAGTAAGTGTTTTAACTCCTTGTGTAAAATCGTTCTTTCAAGGTTTATAAACTCTTGTGTTAAAATGTAGAAAAATACCCTCAAATTAAGAAGCTAATGGGTCATGACCCCATGTTCAAATGGCATGTAAGTGCGTACGTGGCAATGCAGTTAATTATGCTTTTCGTTGTCCGGAATTGGGAATGGTGGCAAGTGCTGGTGACGGCGTATGCCTTTGGAGGATCGATTAATCACTCTTTATCTTTAGGTAAAAAGTTTTACACCATATTATTTATCTTCTTTATTTTATTTTATTTGAATGAACACAATTTTTGCAGCGATCCACGATATCTCGCATAATATGGCTTTCGGGTATGCGCGGCCGTTTGCCAACCGACTTTTTGGAATGTGGGCTAACTTGCCAATTGGCGTCCCCATGTCGATTACTTTCAAGAAGTATCACGAGGATCACCACCGGGTAAAGACATTTAAGTCCATAGGTCGTTGTGTCCACTTGCTTTGATACTCTTTTTTGTTTTTATTTCTTACTTGTGAAAATATAAAGTATTTGGCAGTGGATGGCATGGATCCTGATCTGCCCACCAAATTGGAAGGGCAATTATTCTGCACTCCGATCGGGAAGGCGATATGGATCCTGTTCCAACCCTTCTTTTACGCATTCCGTCCCTTTATTGTAATCCCCAAAGTACCCGGTCGCCTAGAACTACTCAATCTAGCAATCCAACTGGTGTTCAACGCCATTGTGTACTACTTCTTAGGTAAATTTACTATATTTTAGCTAACTAAAGAAAATTGACTAAATGATGTACTCGTACAATTCTACGTACATTATAGGGACAAAAAGCCTAGTTTATTTAATAGCTGGCACCATTTTGGCGATGGGACTGCATCCTATCTCAGCGCACTTTATCGCCGAGCATTATATGTTCAAACAAGGATTTGAAACGTATTCCTATTACGGGCCCTTTAACTTGATAACCTTCAACGTTGGCTACCATGTTGAACATCACGATTTCCCAAATATTCCATCATCAAGATTGGGAGAAGTAAGATATAGTAAAGCTTTAATTTTGTAGCAATTTAAAAAGGCTGATGAAATTTACAATCAGTAAAAAAATAATTCTCTGAATGTTGACTTATTTAGCTTAAGAAAATTGCCCCGGATTACTATGAGAACTTACCGCACCATACGTCATGGCTCCAAGTCCTTTACGATTTCATCTTCGATCCGGCTATCGGACCTTACGCTCGCATGAAACGGAAAGCGGCAGGATTAAGCAACTGAAAGATTAATTGATTAATTAGTGTACGAATATAATGTAATTAAATATTGTAATAATACGAAAACTTTGCCGTCATATTCCACTTCCCTAATCTCTCGACTTGTGTCGAGAGTAAAAACCCTTCCCCAGTAAAACAGAACGCTTTTCTGGTGAATCATTCCGTGACGTACGTGTGTATGCCACGTGACGTGCGCATGCAATGTAAACACTTGACTCACAAAGGTGAAATAAAGAGATGTTCAGAAGTTTTTCAGCTTCTTTAGTGCGTTATTTACAACCCATAAATTCATTTGTTACGTCATGGAGTTTACGTACAATTCTTCTCACTTTATTTACACGGTCAGATGGGGTGCGTTAGAGTTGTCCCACTTTGATATAACTTTGCAAGAATCCTGGAAACAGAAAATGAATGAAGGGAAATTCAGGTATCAACTTAGACAGTTGCAAACAAGAATCCTGGACGGGAAATTTGGGTTTGTGGTACAGGTACAATAAATCAATTAATAAAATATAAAATAAGGTCCTGAATCTTATTTATACCGTCTTTTAATTTAAGAAACACTTTAAAATACTTCCCTTACCATTAGCAATAATATATGTATATATATAGCCCAGTAAGATACCTTCAGCGGTATAATTATTGTACATATGTTTTTAAGTTGCATCAGCCTCTTGTTATTTTGTTTACAACACATATTTCCTCTCACGCGTGTTTCTTTATAAGTTCTTTGTGTTTAATTTGTTGTTTGTGCAATATAATTAGGTGTTCATACATCACATGCTATTGCAACACTGTATTTATGTCTTAATTGTAATCCTGTATTTTACTTATAATGCTTTTGTTTTTAAGTTGAATCCAGAACGAGCATTGTTAAGAAGAAAGCCTCAAGCCCTGGAACAAGTGAATCAGCCTTTTAACCCTGCCGAGTTTAATTTCACCAAAGTGTCAAGCGAAGAAACTATACTGTTCCTCCGTTCTGCAGCTGAAACTAATCCCGTTTGGGCAGAAAATGACAGGAATCCTATCATTATCAATGTCAGCCCTTTGGAGTTCGGAAATAGTTTATTGGTTCCACAGATCGGCCATGAAATACCACAGAAACTGACATTAACAGGGCTTAAACTGGCTACAGACATGGTCTTGCTGAGTGGACACCCGTAAAATTTATCTTATTTAAATAATTTATTTTGTTCCTTCACCGCATTTTCCTTTTTTTATTTATTTTTATTCTGTAGAGGGTTTCGAGTCGGTTTCAATAGTCCTGGAGGTTTTGCGTCAGTAAATCACCAGCATTACCACATATACTACCTTAATTACCGGCTTCCTATCGAAACTGCTGTGCGTTTTTGCCTTTGTATAGCTTTGTATATTGCATGGTAGAAAACACTTGTCTCTTATACCCTTAAGCTTATACTTTGTTGTATTTTATAATACAGGAAATCAGGCACTTGAAGGGGCCTTGCTACGTGTTCCGAGACTACCCAGCCCAAGGTTTTATCTTCCCACTGGAGGAACAAAGGGTCGACGATTTGGTGATGTAAGCCTATTTTTTTATATACTGGATTTGATAGCGTGAGCCACGCTCAGTGCTATGATGAAGCCTATATTGGAAACATAATAATTCCTATAATAAATCAAATCTTAATTTTATTAGACAGGCATACAAGCTTGTGACATTCTTAAAGGAGCACCAAATACCCCATAATCTCTTTATTACACGTGCCGACACGTGTAAGGATCCGAAACCAGACGTCTTAGAGACAATCCGGATCTGCATATGGGCCAGAAAACCTTCATTTGGTAAGTTACATGAAGACTACTCCAAATGTAAATAAGCTTCCAAAATTACGAGAACAAACTGCCTTGTAAGCAAAAACTAACTTTGATAATTACTAAAAAAAAATAACACGCAAATTAGCTTTGATATTTCCTGAAAAGAGGAATATTTGTTTGTTTCAATGAACCTATGTTAAACTATAAGAGCTCTACTGTTTCTTTAAGGAGCCAAAGACGATTGGAATTTTAACCCTGCACTTTGCGAGTTCGGTGGGCATCTGCTCATTAAAGGTAATGCTAAGCAAGGCCCAAATTATGTAACGTTCCGTGTTTCTGTTTTATAGATGAAGACAATTTTAATAATATTACGGAAGAGCAGATGGCTTCTTGTCTGGAAGAAGTGACGACAGACGATTTTAAAAGAGTTGCAAGTGCAATTAATGAAATATATACGTAATTATGATTATACACTAGTTACACCTGTTCTTTCCACTTGCTCCAACAAAGCTTGGAGATTCACATCAAATAATTCACATCTTATAGGCATTTCGAGTGAATAAAACGGATTTTTCAATGCATAGTCGGCGTAGATCTCGTAGATTTTCCGGAGAACCAGATCAATGTTGGTTTGTTTTGGATCTGCCACAACCATAAATTTTACTCCTGTTTATTTGAATAAAAAGTAATTTTGGTTTAAGAACAAATAAAAATAAATTTATGAGAGTAAAGTAAGCGGATTTTAAACCTGTTAGTGTCTGCAAGCAATGAAGCTTGAAGGTGTCGGCTTCCAGGACTTCTATTCCGGAGCTTTTTGGTTCAGGACTTAGTTGACTTGCGATGGCAAAAAGGGGGTAAAACATACTGGCTGTTAAAAAAATTAGCAAATTATAGTAAAGAAACTGATTAACGTCAGAAGAAAATATGAACCAAGGAAGATTTTTTCATTGGTGCTCATCTTAGGTCGGCCAAATTTCAGACTTAAAGGATAATTGGCTTCATCTCGAAGGACTTCCATTGCTTCCCTTCCATCTTCAAGTGTAACTCCGGTTACTGGGATTCCATTGACTGACAGCAAGGCATGCCCTACTGTAATTAGAAAAAAAGACACCATTTTATAAACTAGAAAAATCGAAATTATAATTGATCTACCTTGTATGCCGTCTCGTTGACCGAATACAACAATAATACGTTTGTTTTGGACTTCAAGTTGAATATCTAAAGGATAACTGACTGTTTTTTCCACTTCTACTTTTGGCATATTGTGGTCGAATTGGTAAATTAGTCCTCCAGATTTGGAAAGAATGTAAACGCTAAAAATCGCCATATTTTTTAACAATTCCGCCAGTACAAATTCGAATAAAAAACATCTGATTTTAATCGAAACAAAATAAGTTCAACAGCTCAAGACATGTCTAAATCGGCCAGTGTTCTGGAACAGCTGCTACTAATTGTCGACGGTTTTGCTACGAGCTTCTTAGTAACTCCCGATAGGGGGCTATATGCAGTTGTGTGTAAACTGCTCCCTAATGACAGAGTAACGTTTCCAATCGCCTCGGTTGAGTTAAGATAGGTTAGGTTAGCTCAAGTTAGGTTAGATTAAGTTAGATTATGTTAAGTTAGATTAGGTTAAGTTAGATTAGATTAAGTTAAGTTAGGTTAGATTAGGTTAAGTTAGGTTAGATTAGGTTAAGTTAGTACTCCCCCTTCCCTGAAAAGCATACATCTTCCTCTCTATTCCCCTCCCTTACTCCCGAAACGCATATTTTTTTAGTAAAAGGTAGCATCGCTAGGTGGAAGCACGTACTGGTTGAAAACGAGGGAATTTTTCTCCCGAGCCGCGACAATTAGTTACGTGTGAAGCTCCACTCTACTTAAAGATCCGTTACGTTTAACAATCCGTTTCGCGATAGCGAAACACTAGATTACCTGGCCATTAGATGGCGGGCAATCGGCACGGTAACCCGAAAAAATCGCTCCGGTTCCCTGTCAGTACTTTCGGTACAACGCCGCTCCGTTCCCGTTCCGCCCAAAAGAGCGTAGCGGAACGGAGCTTTTCTGAAGTTCCAGAACACTGCTGTCATTGGAAGGACGGGTGGGTGGAATTTAAGAAACATTTGCCATTGGCTCAAGTTGAGGTCATACTCGTAAAAGCCGCAGCTGATTGGAGAAATCCTGTGAGCTCTCGATTTGAAACAGAAAAACACCAAGACAACGTTTGGGCCGTTGGGATTTTCCTATTTAACAGGTAAGTTTAGTTATTTCTTGCGATGTTGCAAATATCTTTATATTCATAAGAACTCAATTTGCATCTATAGAAAGCATCTGCATCTATAGAAAGATAGCTTCATTTTAAGAAAATGAGAGCCTATTATAGGAGCAACCACACATTCCACTTGTTAGCTTGCAGCTTGATCCTGCTTATGACTGTGCAAACTTGCTATGGCAATGCGTCCGGTGGTTGGTTGGGTTGGATCCTTGGAAGGACTGCTTCACCCTTCTATGACCCTCCAATCCACAAACCTCCTAAGGAGATAAAAGCGCCTGCTGTACTACCGGAAGATATGACTATATCTAAGATTCCGTTTGAAGTTTCCAGTGCTGATGACAAGTTTCTTGTTGAAGCCCAAAAGTATACAAGCCTGCAACTCTCGGAATTAGATACCTGTCAACATAAGGTCTCATGAAAATTAAAAAAAAAGGAATTTCAGTTTCTCGTCTTTTTAACTTCAAAACGCTTAATTTTTAAATGTTTTGCAGGTTATTCTTAACGTCCAAAGCACTTGCGCAGACCTTTCGGAAGAAGACATATCAAAACTAGGTGTCAACTTGCTAAACTGTCAGTCGGCAATTGAAGGTCGTCCCATATTTCCCTGCACTTCAGCTATGGTAACGTATTTTCTTTAAAGGGGGAGTAAGGTTTCAAAATGAAAAAATATATGTTATAGAAGAGACCAAACTACATGTTCTGGCTGAA
>RJJA01000377.1:35845-54699 GCA_003724045.1 Lepidurus arcticus
AAAAAATATATGTTATAGAAGAGACCAAACTACATGTTCTGGCTGAAGAACACCTATGTCAATTATGCATATTAACCGAATAATTAATTATTTAGCGGTTTTAGCTCCGCCCCTTTCCCCCAATTTTCAAATTTTCCTATCCTTATAACACGGAAGGACAGTTGGCCGGAGAGCTAGCGACTTTACCTATGAGCGCATTCAAAATCGATCCCAGGTTTCATAGGTACGGCACCATTATCTGTCTTTTGAATGCTTAAGCAGTTTTTTACGCGCTTTGGTTACTTCACAAACTTAATCACAAAAACGACGTTTTCTTCGCGCGATCGCCGTCCTGCCGGGCCGAGACCGCGCATGAGAGCCTTTGGGCAAGTTTCGGGTCGGCTTCGAAGTCGAAGGCCCATCCCCTGGCAATGGGACCGAACGCGGCGGTTCGGACTAAGCGGGTAACGCTTCCTACATGGCGTTCAGCGGAGCCCGAAAGTCGCGGCGCGAAGAAAAAGTCCTATTTTTGAGCTTGAATGTGTAAATTAACCAAAGCACCTACAGACTTGTTTAAGCATTCAAAATAAAGACGACGATAATTTCCCTATGAGAACCGGGATCGATTTTGAATGCGCTCATAGGTAAAGTCGCTAGCTCTCCGGCCAACTGTCCCCCCGTGTTATAAGGATAGGAAAATTTGAAAAGTGGGGGAAAGGGGCGGAGCTAAAACCGCTAAATAATTAATTACTCGGTCAATATGCATAATTGACATAGGGGTTCTTCGGCCAGAACATGTAGTTTGGTCTCTTCTATAACATATATTTTTTCATTTTGAAACCTTACTCCCCCTTTAAAATTAGCATAAACTCTCCATTCCAATTGGGTTTTTTCTATGTTCGCAGAGCTTACGAGAATGCACAGCGGAAATGAACGCTGAAACTTGGAATGCCTACCATATTGTTTCGAATAGAGCCAGATCCGTCTGTTACTCAGCCCGGCAGCAGCAATTCCGAGCAATGACTGAAATGGCTGTTAATAAACTCATGCAAAGTGCTAACCACCAACTTTTGGCTATGAAAGCGCTCAAAGTAAGGATTATTGACGTCTATAAACTGCTTTTTAAGTAATAGTATTCGTAGGAAAACCAAGAAGAGCTGAGTACCTTATCAGCCAAAACGCTTCATTCCGTTTCGCAAGGCCAGCAAGAACTTTTAACACGACAAGGAGCTTTACAGTCCGCCCAACAACAAACTTTCAACCAAATCTCTAGCAATATTCGAGATTTGGGTCGAGAAAAAGCCATGATTGCAGCAGGCAACAAAGAGATGGCTGAACTGATTAACTCAGTGCGCTCTCGTCTTGGTAAATTTGTTCAAAATGTTTATTCTGAGCTTGTTAGTTCCTTCGAATTTTTTGTACATATAATGTTTGTGAGTATCTCTGTTCCGAAATAATTTGTATTTGCTTTGGTTTGCGTAGAAAACACTGCGAATGTGCTTGCTGTTCAAGGCGATGAACGTCGTGAAGCTCACTTGGAGCTATTAAAGGATCTAAACATGCTAGAAAGCAAAATCTCCAATGTTTGGCACCAAATGGACGATGCCATGCGACAAATGACTATTACTCAGCAAGACTCGCTTGAAATGCTAACGCAAACATTTAATTCGCTATCCAAAGTAAACGAGACGGTGAATTATTTGCTAGCCTTATCCGATAGGGCGAAAGATCAGCTAGATTGGTTTGGCAAGTTGTTAACCTCAAGTGGTAAGACACTTTTGTCACAGCTAATTGTTTCATTATGACATTATCTTTCTTAACTGTACACAATTGTCTTTCGTCATTCAAAATTACTTTCATAATCGCACTTTTGACGTTTTCGCAATTTCATGTCATTTTTTCGTAAAACGGGAAAATTAAACGTCCTATTTTATAAGTTTATAAATTTTAATGAGTACTACTTCTACAGCTATTTAAAGAAGTGGAAATTATATTAAAACTTAGAGTATCCAATTTAAAAAATAAAATAAAAAAAATCTTAAAAGATTATATTGGATTGTAAATTTTTTCAACGATGATTTTTTTCGAAGACTTCTATATCGCAGATTATGTATTTTTGTCAATTTAGATGAAAAGATAAAGCAAGGTTGGATTTGGATGCTGCACACTGCTTATTTGCTGTGCGGTATGATTGCTTTATCGTTTCTCCAGACTCCGGCGTTTACCCGAGGGGCTTTGTTGCTGATTCTGCCCTTGAATCTAGTGACTCAATTGCGAAACAATGATGCCTTGGATTGGGCGGGCCTTATTGTCCTTCTGACTTCGCTGACACTAAGTAAAATTTTCAGAATAACAAAAACTAACAGAGCAAAATGATTTTCTCGTTTCAAAAGTTCGAAACTTGTGCCTTCGGTTGATGTCCATATGCAAAAAATCTCCCAAACAGGAGCCCATTCAGAGGGCACAAATCCTACCGGTCGAACATGAAGCCTTCTTTCCACGTAATTAATTCCCAAAAGCAAAAATATCGGTCTTTATTAGCTATATTAATTCTCCTGGGTTTCATATTTTAACAGAACATCGTATCGAAAGCAGTCAGCACAATGATGTTCAGTACAGCGAGTCCGATGACAGTCAACGAAGTCAAAGTAGCTTTGAATTAATGCGTTTAAACGAAAGCATTTCAAGAAATCAACGCCGGAATTCAATACCTTCCCTAGTAAGGAAATTTTCGTTTTAAATCCGAAAATTGTGTTTAAAAAATCTGTTTAAATGTGTTCAAGTCTGTAAAAATTGGTGTAAATTGCTATTCAACTATTTTATTTAGGGTACCCCGGACTCTGCAAAGAGAAATTTGTTTCCAGAAGAGCCTCCAAAAACTCCACCGATGTCTTTGCGCGCACGGCGATGGAGTACTACTTCTAGCATATTAGGTACCCCGTTGTGTGAACCCGTTTCGCTTTCCTTAACCCCAACAAATTCTCGAAGGTAGTTAATTCGCAATTTTGGTAGTTAATTCGCGTTAACAAATTTGCAATTTTGGTAGTTACTAATTTTCTTTCCTTTTTTATTCCAAGTGGCACGCCACGTCGCAGTTCGGCCACTCCAAGGCCTCCGTGTCGAGGTATATGTCAGTCTGGCAGATCTTGTCAAAAACCGGCCAGTATCTCCAGCATATACTGCTATATTCATCAAACAAGTATAACAGAATAACCGTGTAATTTTTCTCACAAGCAGTGCGCTTAATGATTTAAACACGTGACTTAATATGAATGCAATACTGTTTTTTATAAATTGATTTTATTATTTTATTTTTACAACAATCGACTGTATTCCATGATGAGTGAAGATTTACGGACGGTATCCCATACTTTTCCAGCGTAATAAAGCCTACGTGCGTTTGTAAATTAACTTCAAGAGACGACTTCAAAGTAACTATTTTAATTACCAATTTTTCTCTGTCAAAGCACTCAGGGTCAAACCTTCCCATGGAAGACAAAATAGTTGTTCGCGCATCTTGCGAATTTCTTCGTCAAATGCTTCCAAGAAAGAAAACGGCACACAATCACTCGTCATATCTTAAAAAAGAAAAAATTGTGATAAATCAAAAGAGTGACATAAAAATACAAATGTAATACCAAATATAACATTTAAACCTATTTAAAAAGCTTAGAAAAGAGCCAACTTGAATATTCCCGTAGAAGTGTTAAAGGGGTAGTAAGGTTTCAAAATGAAAAAATATACGTTATAGAAGAGACAAAACTACATGTTCTGGCTGAAGAACCCTATGTCAATTATGCATATTAACCGAGTAATTAATTAATTAGCGGTTTTAGCTCCGCTCCTTGGGTCCAAAATTCAAATTTCCCTATCCTTATAACACGGGAGGACAGTTAGCCGGAGACCTAGCGCCTTTACCTATTAGCGCATTCCATTATATATATTATATTTATTTATAATGCTTAAACAAGTCTCTACGTGCTTTGGTTAACTTACAAACTCCCCCTTTAACGATATGTTTTCAGGGAATTTTTTTTCCTGAAGCGGTAATTTTTTTTAATCTGTTTTAGAAAAAATAAGGAAACATCGATTTCCATTTCCTTTCTTTTCAAAAAATAAAATCTTCAATTAGCGGGATTGTTTTTACCTGCGTTTCCGAAAGAGGGAAGCAATACTAAATTAACGCTATGGTCCGAGATTCGTCCCTGGAAGAAACCATTGCTATTGCTGAATGCCAGTCTTGTTTTCTGGAAACAATCGCTGTAAGATTCCTTAAGAGAAAAAGTAAAAGTTAAAAAATTCGTTTTAATTAAGAAAAATATTTTTGTTTACGAAAACGTACCTGTAAAAGCTTTATGCTTGCCGGACCTGCTGCATCTCCTTCCACTTTGTTATGTAC
Source organism: Lepidurus arcticus (assembly GCA_003724045.1). Classification (NCBI taxonomy): domain Eukaryota; kingdom Metazoa; phylum Arthropoda; class Branchiopoda; order Notostraca; family Triopsidae; genus Lepidurus; species Lepidurus arcticus. The sequence goes on from RJJA01000377.1 coordinate 40,224, forward strand.
CACAATTAAATTAGGATAGTGCTCATATTGGTCTTCAAATCCTGGTATGGCAGGTTTGAGCATTTCAGCTATATATATCAGTCTACAAAGTGGATTTCAGACAGCTCAATTAATAAAAAAAATAAGAAATTAAGGTTGACACTACCTTATTAAGTTTGTGTCAAACATCCAATCCTGTACTAAGATCAAATGGTGACAAACGCACATTACAAACGCGAGTAACTGAAGCGCCTTGATTTCCATGCTTGTTTCTATAGAAGGCGGCTCATAGCTAATGTAACTATCCTTAAAAAGCTCGCTAGAAAAGTAAAACAAATACAAAATAAGGATCATATACATATATTAAACAATCAAAAATAGCTTCAACTTTAAAATAAATTAACTTTAAAGCTTTGCTAACTCAATAAATAATCTTTACCCGGGATTGTTGATTTCTGTATTAGCAAGAGCAGTCGACAAAAAAGGTTGGCAATCCAAGTAAATGACTCGGTTTGAGCTTACAAAGACGTCTATGCCTAAAGTGGACGCTTCAGAGATCAGAAGCTGTTCTTTGGAACTTCGTGGGAAAATATCGCTACAAACAAACGTTTAGTTACAGTAATCCTTTCAGAAATAAGTACCAGTAAACACAGTGAGTATTACTAACTTATTAACTTCGTTACGTAATTGAATTACATAATGTTAAATAAAACACGGCTTAAGAAAGATTTATCTTAATTAATTAATTTTACTTCAGTGAAATGTCCTCTCTTGCAATTGCGGAAAGAATGGTCGATTTTCCAGTGCCTTGTAATCCAACCACCGCAACAACAAGAAAATCTGGTTGATCCAAAAGAAATTCCTGCAATCTATCCGAAAATTCCAAGTTATCATCCAAGAGCTTAACGGTGCTCTTGAGGCTTGGCAATAAGGCAGTGAAGGGATTTGCGACTAGTTAGTAAAAAAACACGAAATTGCAATTTAAAAGAATTGAATTAATTTGAGAAAAGTCTGGTTGTACCTTCGACTGTTGACTTCATCCCAGTCTGGTAAGTAACAGCAGATTCGTAATCTCTTCTGCTAATCAAAATGCAAGTATTTTTTATAAATGTTCTTATATGATTGTATGCTTCATATGAAGACATAATTCATATGAATTGTATGCTTCATATGCTTCATTTGGCCATATGGCCAAAGCTATTTCTACGCCACACGGCGTAGCAATAAGAGTGACATACGACTACGTTTAGCTATTGCTACGAGTCCCTTGGCTTCCTTATTATATACTTCTAGCGTGAAATTAATTAGGTTATAGGTTAGATAAGTAGTTGTCAAACATTCTTTTTCGATTGAAACTAGCTGGGACTGGTATAGCAATAGCTAAACGCCGTCATTCTTTATACACCACATGGCGTTGCAATAGATAGCATGCATCTTGTTTTATACTTGATTGAAGTAGACGGAATTCCACTTATTGAACTGCTGCTAACTGCAGGAGACTTCGATCTGTCATCTCCGAAACGTGATTTGAGTAAAAGAGTGGGGACTGGTTCATTACTGGTACTATATGAAGGGTTCCTTTTTTCTTTGTAATCTCGTCGTCCTCGCCCTCGCTCATTAAACAGACGTCCACCTTTGCCTGGTTTTAGTGAGGACACATTCCTCGAATAATTTGAAGTTTGCGGTGTTTGACGACGAGGACTTTGTCCTTCAGCATCCATTCTATTAATTTGTAATTATAGTAGATTTAGGTGAATACGTAGCTACTAAAATCGTCTTGTGGAGCAGTAGAAGGAAATTAATTGCAGAACTAGCACTGCTTGAACTAACAATAACAAATCTTCTTGCAAGACGCTAGTGACGCCGCATGAACTGCAGCATGGAAAGAGCGTGAAATGCGAACCGCTTGGAAAAAACGGAATTTAGACGCAGAAAACCTTGAGGACATATGACTTCGCTTTTTGTTTCGTCAATTTATTCATTTGCATTTATTGTATTTCAGGGTCCAAAACGATACATTACAATTAACTCCGTAATGTAACGAACTACCGTAACATACATTTCTAACCAGTAAAACAAAATTATATATAAAAGCTAAACAAAAAAAATACGGATAGACAGGCTTATTGTTAAATTTTGCAATTGTTTCTTTTTGCTGCGTCACGTTTCAGACTGTATAAACAGCCCAAACAGCTAATACTGTAGTCAAGGCTAAGACTACAATTCCACTTCGTGTTACTTTGGGTATCTCCAGACCCCACGCAAGGTCCCATACCTATTAAAATCCACGTGTTGGGTCTTACTCCAAGCAAGTTAGTGCTTCCCATACAGCTTGCTAACCTAAGCTACCGCAAGGAGGTGCACAGTAATTTGCGTGGGTGCAAATGATTACGAACGAACATTGCTTTTGCGCATAAAAAGGCAAGCTGAATAACTTTATAATCACGTACTCAAATTGCGAGAAAGTTTTCTTTTTAGATGTAATAAAACTAATATCTAGGGCACCAGTTTCTATCTTCCCAAATTTGCTTTTTTCGATGAAAATAGTTTGCATTGCGCTTCTGCGTTCCTTGTGCCCTCGTACTATAGTACTGTGCTACAGAAGCTAAGCTATACGGGAGCCTTAATGTTAAACGTAACGAACAAAGTAAACAAAGAAGGTAAAATTGGCTTACCAAGTGGCGAATTCCATTCAATAAATGAAAAAACACCTGCCAAGCGATCAGGAATTTCAAACCCATTATCGTCATTTCAGGAATATGTAACGACCGAATGTACTCCACATAATACGGAAAATTGTTTGGAACGACTAAAGTGCCTAAAAAGAAATTTCAATTCCCTATACAGTGAGTCATGGATGTTAAGGTCTTTACCCATTCCCAGAGCGTAAAGCATTGCGGTTGAAGTCATTGCGGTAGCTCGGTGCATCAAAGAAAGCCCCCATGTGATCTGGGGCTTATAAATTCTCAAATGAGGGGATAAGGGTCGACCCAGTCGTTGTTGTCTGAGTTCAAATTTTAACCCACCCTTTTCCTCTTCGGCAATTCCATTCATACTCGCTTTCGTAGTTGCGTTAGGCTTTTCGGTACCCGGTGGTACATCACGACTCAATATGTGGCCCTTGATCGACTGCAATTTTTCTTCTACTTTTTCTTCCATTCGTTCGATTTTTTTGAGTATGGTATCGTCACTCTTTTCCGCAAAACGCTTTTTGGCAACCTCATGGCTCAGTTCGATGATATCCGGAGCTTTCTGCTTCTCTTTCCCTGAGGTGTCAGACCTATATAGAAGATACAGGACTTGTTTTTTAACGAAACAGACAAGTTCCAAGAAATGTACATGTTCTATTTACAATTAAAATAAAGGAACCTTAAGAGAATTCTCTAAAAACAAAAATTGAAAAAAACTTTCTAGACATTCTTTTACAAATTATCGGTGCAATTGTTACGCTATTTGGTGCATAAAGAATAAAGACGTTCAACTACTGAACACCAGATAGTTTAAAAAAAAAGTACGAGTCGAACTTTTAAAATAACCTACTACTTACACCAAACCGAACCTAAATCCACCCCAACCGTACCTAAACTAATAATTAATTATCGAGTTTGTGCTTCGCGCTAAGTGAAAATAATTAGTAAGCCCGAGGGACTATCTGGCAAATCTTGAAATTGAAACAGAAATTGCATAATTTTAGGAATTACATTCTTTCAAAATAAATAAAATACTACTTTCAGAAGTGCTCTTTTTGAAACTAATATTTTAAAGAATTTCTTTCAATAATAACAAAAGAATGAATATACTTGTAACGCAAAGCCGAAACAGTTGGAAGCGTTCGGCGACTTAAAGATGTAACTGCGACGTTTTGTACCAAAAGCATGGCCATTCTGTTTAGAATTACTCTTCCAAGCTTTTGCCAATTACCATTCGAAGTAAACAAGTATTAGCCAACTCACTGTCACAATTCTTTGCGTTTTATACAAGTTAGAAAGTAAGGAACAATGTTTTTGACAGGCAAACGTTAGCTGAACGTTTCACTCTAACGGAACAATCGTTCGTTCAAAACTGTGGCGCCAAAATGTCTTACCAATCGTATCGACTTAAATCGTTCGGAAGAGTAGGTCGATATATCGAAGGGTTATACCACAAGCACAAAGCTAAACAAAAGCACGTGTCGTGTTCATTGTTTCTGTAAAGTGTGATTTAAACATGTTAGCTTCACTTTTATGTTCGTCTGTCCAAAAGTACCCACTTCAAATGCTTAGCTGCCGTTTTATTGCAGCATGTATTCCAAACACAACCTCTCCTAGTCTTAGTATAACCATATTAAGGAAACTAGGTTCTTTTCCAAGTCAATTAAGTTCAGCTAAAGTTAGGCTATTTGGTACCACCACTTCTCTGCCGTGGAAAGCGGATACCGGTATTGCCAAAGACGTGTTGCTTTTCCGCTACGAAAACCTTAGATTCTTTCGAATGTTAGGCTTCTTTGGTGTTTCACAGTTCATATTTTGGGTGTACTTGACGGACTTTGCCCTCACGTACATCCAAGACAAACCTGAAGACAAAGCAGACCCCCAATCGTCAACTCCCGACCCTAATCCAACCCTCTCTTGGACTCGGTTAGGAGGAGTGAACATATATACAGCCGGCTTAGCTACTTTATTCGCTTCTATCGGTAATATTTCAAACTGTGCATAATGGCATGGATTTATACTTACGGCATGACCATGAGTGTAATCCACACTTTTTTGGTGACTGTAGGTTCGTTAATTCTGTTCTGCTCAGCGTTTTACTCTTTACGCGCCATCCGGTACTTGGTGTTACGAAAAGGTGGCCAAGCAGTTACCATCGTCACTTATGGTCCATTTGGGAAATCTCGTTACATCGATGTTCCTTTAGCAGATGTAGGCATTTATTATATGGAAAATTATGCAAGTTATGCCAGCTTAATCCCTTAAACACTTAGATCAGCGCCAAGCAAAGTCGTCAAGCTGCCAAAGTACATTTACCCTTGAAAATCCGCAACAACACAGGCCATTTCATTATCGATATGCGAGGGGAGTTTTTAAACGGACCTCTATTTGACGCCACTGCTGGATTAAAGCGATTTACCTAACTTAAGCTCCTTCGGAAGGCTTGAACCAATGCCCGAAGTTTCAGTTGCATAAACCAGTCTTAAAAATGTAAATGTATCGTGCATCTTTTCTTGACTTAAATGCCCATGGGGATTAAAAACCAATATAGAAACCTCACCCCTCAGTATAATAATTTTGCCTTTTTTCTATTACGGGATAGAAACGCGAAAACGAGCAAGTGTCTGTCTTCTTCCAAGCGTTTTCGGTTTCGATAAGTTAATGCAAATAAGGATATAAATCACTATCGATCGTAATGGATCCATAAATCGAGGATGACGTGTGTATTGAACACAGTGTAAGGGGGTTTAACGCAAGGGTTGACCCTCGGGTGTCACCAACCGAAGGGGGTGACGGACGTGTACGAACAGCACATGGTTGGACCTCGTCCCTGGAGAGATAACGAAGGAACACGTGTTACTTCCCCTGTCCACTTGGTTACAGTTGATTGTACGTAATTCCGCTGGTGTATAACGACCAAGGGGATTAAGGAGCTGAAACCAAATAGCGCCTTATTGTTCTGTTATTCGTTAGCCTCGCATTATATAGGTAGTTAAAGAACTGGACAAGGGTATAAACGAGGGTTTAAACGTCCAGGACGTGATTGAGGTAATTAATGTAACAGATAGCTAGTTTGAGTATCTCAATCTTGGAGAGTTTCTTGTCAGGAGGCAGCGTTGGCAGCAATCTTCGTAGCTCTGCGAAAGCGGAGTTGAAGGCTTCAACGCGTATTCTTTCCCTAGTTGCATGAGCTGAGCGGTATTTGGGTGTGGCTCGGCGTCGTCGGCGTCGTTCTTCCCTTGACAGTACTTCTTTACCGTCAGCTCCTCTGCCATACACAAAAGTTGAAATTATTTAAATTAGCTTACAACTCTGACCTTGCGTGTACAGATATGGAAGCGAAGAATTTAGTGAATGCAATGAGTAGATTTGAAATGAGAAACACACGGATGTAGGCATTTATTCGTATCGCCCAACGTAACCCCCCATAATTGTTAATAAATCATTTAGATAAACCTGGAATCTAATTAAAATTTAGATTATAAATAAACCTTATTCGATTCTAAATGGATTTGTGTGAATTTAGGCTGCATCTTCAATAATTATATGAGTTTTAGAGAATCATATCTTATGTGAAACTAGATTAATCTTATGTCATTTAAATGAATGTAGTGTGAAATCAAATGACCAACAAATAGACTGGCAAAAGGCTGTTGCCTGCGCCGGTTATTATTGCAAAAAAAAGTTAATGAATTATATAAATTTATAGACAGTATCGTATTAGTTAAGTAAGAATAATGTTATAGGATTTTACGTAAACTTTAGATAATCTTATGTAAATTTAAATGACTTTAAACGGAATTTATATTTAATCTTTTACACTAGTTTAACAGTGCATGCCGGGCTTATTGTGATCACTGCAGGTTATTAGAATCAGCCGCTTTATGGAATCAGATTTGAAAGGACCGATTCAAAGTGATAAATTTCATAACATTTTAATGGATTATTAGAATCACACTTTCCGATATTAGAATACATTTCAAACGAAGCTTCACATGCCCGTGCAGTAACAAAACTACAGTATAGTGATTGCTACATGGACTGCGGACCTTTTTGACCAATCTTGTCATTTCCAGCCTACAACTACTTAGGGGAAAATCCCTTCTAAACTCACCCAGTCAGTTAAATGAGCAGGTTATTCAATTGAATGACCAGTTCCTTTAATTGGTTGAGAAAATTAGAAGGGGTGTCGTGTTGAGAACCCAACGTAAGCGTAGGACTAGGCTTCAAACGCACAATGTTAGTTGTGTTTTAGACGTGTGGTTTATATATAAATGGCGACGAATAAGAAAAAGAGTTGAAATTTATAATAAGTTAAATTTAAAAGACTTGACACAAAGGGAAGCGGCGGTTAAGTTAGGAATTCCTCGATCATCTCTATCAACATTGTTGAAAAATCGTTACGAAATAAACAATAGTGAATCTATAGAAAAAGTACAACTAATAGTGAAACCTGCGTGAAACTGTCAGAAAGTTTTCTTTGGTTTAAACAAGCCAGTTCGTTTCACGCGCCGATTAATCAAGTAGTTTCGCTGAACTCGAGAGCTTGTAGAACACTATCTCGCCAAATTATTAATCATTAGCCATTTAGACGGTTAATGTTAAGTATATTTTGTGTTTTTGCTCCATTCTCAAAGAAGGCCGGGAAAACGCTATAAGCCCGGGAGGGTCTTATGACATATGAATAACATTTTGGACGGGAAAGTACTGTCCTGTCAGAAAAAAATGAAACGAACGAAGGAAAGACCAAGCCAGAGTAACGCTACACGTCCGGTCAAAGGAGCACTATTCGTTTGGTTACTGTTTTATATGAATTGTTTTAACGTTTTAACGCCATTATTGAGAAAAGAAGCCGAAGTAAAACTACAAATCATCTTGACATGGAAAACACTCGTAGCTTTTATTTTGGACGGAATAGTGCTTTTCAGCATTGAAACTAACTAACATTTTAACTAACTAGTCCAGCTAATTTCCACCAGGAGTAATTACCTTTCGAGTGAACTAGAAAAAAAGTACTTTAAATAGCTAATTAGAATCTAGTTTGCTAGTGCCCGTTACTTGTAGAGGAATTCTATATTTTGTAAAATTTTCAGTTAATCTAAAATACATTTTGATATTTTTTTATGAACTGAATTAAATTTTATACGCATACTTAGGTAAATAGGTGATCACTTAAATTTTCAATATACACTTACCTTTTACGGGGTTTGTTTTCAGAGCAAGTTGAGGGAATAGGTGTGGTGGAGTCAATAGGCGCGAATCCGAAATCCAGGAAATCTTGACGACCATATTGCTGCAATTCCTGTTGTTGAAGGAATCCTTCGTAGAGTTGTGTACCCATCGCTGAATTATTTCTAAGGGATATCTAGTTAGCCTTGATTGGGTAGGAAGCGGTCGCAGATGGTGCAGGCAACCCGCTAGAGACTCATTCGTCTTGCGATTGCCTCCTATCGTGTTCCCCCCACCCCACCACCGTACGAAAAGAAGCTGATTACGATATTATGCCACTTTTTGTGCACAACTAACTAATAATACAATGTGTTACGACAATGTTACAAAGTAGTTCGATACTTGAACACCGTAGTTATTATCCTAGAGCAAGACTGTTTGATAAGACGTGAAATCCCGGGTCTTTTACACCAGAATCCTTCCTCCCGCTCATGAGAATCTCCGTCCCATATATAGTTCAGACAAGTAAAAGGAAAATCCAAGAGGCACGCCCCTTTTTCTCAGCTCCACATAATGTACGCATCGGCGCAGAGCCTGCCTCGTGAACTAGACATAGCATTGGTCGACTGACTGAGTTTGTGTATTGTAACATTTTAGAAAAGAACTTTGGGGTGGGTGACAAAATTTTTCCCTACATTTTCTTTTTCAGTTTATAAATACTGCCGAATTGGTTCCAAGTTCTCGAGAATCAATGGGAAAGGAAAGATATTCGAGAATGAAAAAATGCGAGTGCTCCCTAATTGTTACTACAGGAGAAAAATCATGATAAACATTAAGCGTTGGACAGTTATTTCCATATTTTGCAAGTTTTTTGGTTTAAGAGGGCAGTTATAGACTTCTTGTTCTTACGAGGGCCGAACGTTATGTCGTAAGTGGACTCGAGACGGTGAATGTCTGGGAATTCTTGGCCTCTTGAGCCGGGCCAAACAGCGAATGGAGGTGTCAAAGTGTTTTTGACGTGCCTAGCTTGCGTATTGAGAATGTGCAGTCGAGGAATTTTGAAGTTTTTACGCCGATCAGCTATTAACTGTGGTTCAGTCAGACGCATTTCTTGAGCTCTACCCGCCTTGAAAGCCGGGCCAACATGTTGGGAAGGACAGAGAGGAGCATGGTTTACGAGATGAGGAGGTATTGCTGTATTAGGTATGGCTGTACTCGTGCAGGCTGCTGACCAATCGCAAGCTAAACATGGTCTAGACCTGGATTGCTTGGATTGCTTGTTACACTTCGGTATTGCTCGTAATACTGTGTCTTGTAATTGCAAGTCTTCTTGACTGCCCATTCCAGAATCTGGTTCAGTTTTCTCAGCTTTCCAATTGATAGTTGCTGTTGGTCTTTCCTTTAGGTCGTCTGATACATCTTGTGCCGGGTACTCGGTCAAAACTTTATTTTTACGGCTTCGCATAATTTCTTCGTCGAGTTCTTCTTGAATTACTGGACAGTTCTTGCGAGCTACGAAGCTCGGAGAGCGTTTCTGCAAAGGGTACTCGGGTAAATAGGGGAAATTGGGAGCAGTATGTTCCGGTAGTGACTTGAGAACAAAATGGTCGTGCTTTGTTGCTGAATTTCCTTTATGAGCATTACGAGGTGTCTTTGATTTAGTTTCTTCTTCGTCGCTGCTGCCTTCTTGGTATCCGGATTCTGAATCGGAATCCTTATTGTCATGCTGGGGAGTATCGGAGCGCTGGGTGGTTATTGGACCAGCAGGAACCGTTTTTTGAATAGACTCAAAAGCGACCTGCTCGTGGATCGGTTGGTTCAAACGTGAATAGTTCTGGCTTCTCTGAGTACTTTGCAAGGAAAGTGGCTGAGAGCTAACTTGTTCTACAATGGAGTATCTCACAGTTGGTTTAGTATTCGCTAAAACTGGAGAACGGAGAGTACTGCTTGCCACTCGATGAGTCATGTTGACCGGAGTTTCTGATTTATAATACAAATCCAGGTTGAGTCGTGGCGTCTCGTTCAACTTTGGTTCGGTTAGTAGCGAGTTTGGAACATAATTATTTTTCCGAGTTTTTATAGCAGGTTTGTAGTTAGTTTTAGTCCCGTAATCCGAGAACACAATACTGGATTGATACAAGTGAGCATTTTTCTTCCCTTTCGACGGGTCCGGACCGTTTTCGTTACTTAAGGGAATCTCCCATTGGATTGCAAGTTCCATATTGTGACTTGGTTCGTAACTTTGACTACCTAACACTACCTCTGACGTAGCAGTGATCGGTTTAAACGCTTTGGGCTTCCATACACGGCGTTTGGTACAAGCAGTGGGGCCTTTGGCTTTGGTGGAGTTCAAGGCAACTAACCGTGGCTGCGGTATTGTCACCGGGTTATTGCCGAACTGCCTGCGGTCTTCGTCAACGTCGGGCAAAGGACGGTGCATTTTTTGGCGTTGGGCTAGAAAAATGGCAGCTTTGCGTGGAGTCGGAGGTAAATCCCGAGGCCAAACCAAAGGAACGACGACTTGTTCTTCACTTGGACATTCTTCGAAACTCGGGTCAAGTTCGTTATTGGCTGTTGTTCTATCATGCATGAAATTCTGGAGTCGCATTGTTGGTTTGAAATCATCTTCCGTTTTGGAAGGTTCAATTTTTACGTGTCGCTTTTTCAATGATCTTGTAGAATGTAAAGCTGAGCCAGTTATTACCAAAGGAGCCGTCTTTTTCTGAGGCGCACTCTATAAAACCAATAATATCTTATTGCATTAGATTACGTGACATTGCTGGCCCCCGTATAGCTTAGCTTATTGTTATACCCAAGTTTACCATGAAGGAGGCACGCAGTGCTTTTCATGTATGGGTGTAGAGCTTTATAACCACGTACTCAGTTTCCACGTAATTTTCATTATGAAATATAATAAAATTAACCTCTAGGGCAAATAATTTTCAATTTGTAATTTTACCTTTTTTGGCTTAAGTGATAAATTATTTTGTGTTTTCTAAATTAATGAAGGTATGCAACCTAAAAAGATGGCAATTCAGAAATATTATCTAAATTACTGTCATGAAGTTCAGTGTACCTTTTTACGTAAGTCTGCTTACCCGATTGCATATTCCCCAAACTACGGTACCAAAGAAAGCTAATAAGCTATAATAGCGAAGCCTAAATTATATGTGTACTGTAATGATATGTGTATACGCACTACATATTGTAAAATCTACTAATATAATTTTAACACACTTTGTGAATTTGCCGAATTTAATTAAGTGGGTTTTGTAAGTATGTGCTATCTGGTACCTTTCGCGCCAAAAGAGACTAATCTAAAATAATAGTTATAACATGTATAATACTAATACTATATAATTTTGATGTGATTTATTACAGTCGGAAATTTTATAAAGAATTTAATACAATATTGTGAATGGTGTTATACCATTATGAAATTATAAAAAAAATGCTTACATTTATTATACAATTTCAGATCTTTTTGTACTGTACTAATATATAATGGTCCATTAATGTGTTTTAAACCTGCTCGAAGTTTGTGCTTTGAGACGGTTAATATTATTGCGGTTAGGTTACCTGACCAATCCGAGTTTTCCCTCGTCGGATTTTCTGACTTGGGCAAGGGTCGATAGCCAAGTTGGCCATGTTACTAGTCACTTGCCGGGGCTCCGATGCTTGCAGATCTGTCTTGGAAGATTGGAGTAGGTGCCCATGTACATCAGAAATGGGGATTGTTTTGCCTTGACGAAGACACGGTCTTTTCGATTTGCTATGTTTGAAAGCCTCCCAATTCCCCAAACGATTTGGATGATACGCCTTCTCAAACTATTAGCGTAAACGAGAAAAGATATAGAAAGAAATAGTACGCAGAGGTTCAATTTAGCGTAACGTCCGCGGGCCCCATCTGCGTTTCTCTGCAGCGGTATATTGCCTTGCCTTAACAACCACCAGCCTCCACCTGTGACTCCCACTTAAGTACCACAGACTCGCAACAAAAATAAAATAAAATAAGAAAGTCGAACAATAGTTTCAAAAAATGATTTTTTTCGAAGCAACAGTCACGCTTACCTGATTGGCACTGAAATGAAGAGACATTCCTCACTATCTATAAAAGAGATACAACCTTTCCGAATAAAATGAAAGCTACGTTAACACACCGCACACATTACTTCCAATCCTACCAAGCACCGTTGTCTGGAATAAGAGATCTTACTTTACTTGTGCGAGTCACATTGCGCACATTTTTGTCAACAGCGTACTTTACGGAAAGTAGCTAAACATTCTGAAAGGTAACCAGTGGAAAAATACTTTAACGAGACACCAATCAACGTATCCAAGGAAACCACCGCTACCCTCCCTTTATATGGTTGCCTCCACCTTGGTTTCCAGCTTCGACCGTAGAGAAAAATCACGTTTGTTTAATCGATAGGACTGAATAAACATAACGCAAGAGACACGGAAATGTTTTCTTTCGGGTACAATTATATTATTTCCCCATCTTCCCACCCTTATCGTTAAAAAGACCAACAGAAAATACACTTTTTTGTCTTAAAATATGTAGAATCAAGCATCAGCTTTCTCCTTGTAGTGGATGATGCCTTTCTGGATCAGATCAGGGATTTCCACGGCAAGCCAAGGTCCCAACTACGGTTAAAAATAAAGGAAAGTGTAACAAAACATAAGGTCAGAAGCAGAAAAATGTGACGTAAACTTACACCCAGGGCCATTGCATGAGCGATTCCAAATTTGGGTACATTCCTAGCCCATAACGGCTTAAAATGATCAGTCAAGCAAATTTTGCCTCCTCTGTACATCTTTGCAGTCTTGCCATCCAATTCAGGCAGTGCTATCTCAGGAGCAGTTGTTGGGTATGTAACTGGTATCTTTGACAAAGACAACGAAGATTAAAAGTGGGTTTGCTATTAGTATATTAGAAGCTTACATCAAACTCTACGTCAAATTCATACTTTAAAAGGTCATGGACGTACCAACACTTCCCAAACCATCTAGTACCTTCTTTGTTTGACTCTAATCGAAACCAGTCGTTGTCTGCGTCCTTATTCTTCTTGACATACTGCGAAAGAAATAAGTTATTGATCAAACAGTTGGTTGGAAACTTTCTCGTCTCAAGTCAACGAGTTTTACTTACTGTGATCAACGCTTGGTACTCTTCCTTAAGTCGCTGTACCCACACATCTTTCTCTCGTGGTCCTGCTTTGGTTTTCAGGAGAGGAATATTACTTAAAGTTTTACGGGTTGCTTCGTCTACCATTATTGTTTTTTAAAGATAATATATACATATGGCTTACAAAAGGAATGTAGCAACGGCTAATACCAAGACTTCTGTATAGCGATCACGACGTGTGGAATAGAACACGAGATGCGAAACAAGGAAGTGATAAAACGCGAAATGATCCTGCGAAACAGACCGAGCGAAAACCCTGAAAACGTGGCCAAATGGGGCACTATAACTTGAGATAAATTGTATGCTAAGTTATTAAATAATGTGTAAAAAACACAAGAAAAAGTATTATCCTAGTTTTAACCAAGCCGAACTTATAATAACCTAACCTGTCCTAACCTCAACCCTAACCTATAACATAATAATAGCTAATGTAATCAAATAAACAGTAAATTTAATTTAAATTTAGCTTCATATATTAAAGTATTTTAAATAATTTATGAGAATAAATTCGTTACTTAAAAAATTAAATACTGTTTTGATATTGCAGCCTCAAATTGAGTTAAAACACTCCCATTTTTTGCTTTACTAGGAAAAACGCGAAACGGCCGTTTGGAGATCAACGCCGTCAACCAAAGAAAGAGCCGTATCGCGATCCGCCTTCGGTTTCATCATTCCGCGTTTCGCGTTTTCTGTTCACCCAAAATATGAAAGCCCCTTAAAGGGGGGGAGTACTAAAAAATGTTGTAGAGGAGTCCAAATGAAGTGTACTGGCTGAAGAACCCCTATGTCAAGTATGCATATTATAAGCAGTGTTCTGGAACGGTCGTTTTTTTTCGGAACGGCGTTCATTCCGTTCCTCTGGCGAGCTCTCGCCGTTCCGTTCCGTTCGGAGCATTTTTCGCGGCATTTTTTTGCCGCGAAAAATGAAGCATTTTTTTAAACCCCACGTGCTATTTTAGCTTGGGAGGTGCTCGGTATGCGGGCTCCGCTGAACGCCATGCATGAAGCGTTACCCGCATAGTGGAAACCGCCGCATTCGGTCACATTGCCAGGGGAAGGGCTCTCGACTGCGAAGCCGACCCGAAACTTGCCCAAAGGCTCCCAGGCACGGATCTCGGCCCGGCAGGCCGGCAATCGCGTGATTGCGCGACGAAAACGTCGTTTTTGTGATTGAGCTTGTAAATTAACCAAAGAACCTACAGACTTGTTTGAGCATTCAAAAGAAATTTCACGGTACGGTCCCTATATGAGATATGGGATCGATTTTGAATGCGCTCATAGGCAAAGTCGCTAGGCTTTCGGCCAACTGTCCCCCAATGTTATAAGTATAGGAAAATTTGAATTTTTGGGGAAAGGGGCGGAGCTTAAACGGCTAAATAATTAATTACTCGGTTAATATGCATAATTGACATAGGGGTTCTTCAGCCAGAACATTTCTTTTGGTCTCCTC
>RJJA01000378.1:0-12513 GCA_003724045.1 Lepidurus arcticus
TACGTTTTCTGAATTTCTGTCAAATTTGTTGCTTGGTTTTAGATGTTTTCTGCCCAACCAGCTTTCTTTCCAAATGTGACTTTACCTGGGCCAAGGCAGCTGTTTATTGTACGTCACGGAGAACGAGTAGATTTTACGTTTGGTTCTTGGATCCCTTACTGCTTTGACGAAACTGGTAGGATTTTGACTGAAAATCTTTTTTTTTAAAGTTTTTTTTTATTTATTTGCATAGGGAAGTATATTCGGAAAGATTTGAATATGCCATTGCAAGTGCCTCAACGGATCAATTCGCCAGATTCCTTCTTTAAAGACTGCCCATTAACATGTATGGGGGAACTGCAAGCGAGATTGACGGGCGAGGGCATGAAACGTGCCAATTTAACCCTTCACCACGTCTACTGTTCACCGGCTTTACGTTGTGTTCAAACTTGCCATAACATTCTTCTAGGTAAAGTTCTTTATGGCATTCTTTCCACTTTTGTATGTTTAATACGGGTGTCCCTAAGCTTAGGTCTCGGATTGGAGAAGCAAGTATCCATATGCATTGAGCCAGGGTTGTTTGAATGGTTGGCCTGGTATCAGGATGTGATGCCACAATGGATGAGTTTGGAGGATTTACACCAAGCTGGGTTCAACATTTGTTTTGGCTACAAGCCTTTCATAGCCGTTACTGAACTGGACAATTCCCGGGAAAGTAGCGAACAGTATTACATGCGGTCCTTTTACATATCCCAATCAGTATTGAAAAGTACAGCCAGTCTAGGTATGTGCACTTCGTCGGTTTTCGTGACAAAAAGACCAATGCTAATGGATGGGTTCTATGATTTTTTAGGGGGAAATGTGCTTTTGGTGGGACATGCTTCGACGGTGGATGCTTGCAGCAGGCAGCTAGTGGGCGGAGGACCTCGCTCAGCCCACGATTTGTCCAGAATTGTTCATAAAGTTCCTTACTGCAGCATGGCTATGGTTCAGCAGTGCCAGAACGTCGAGGAATGCCAAGAAAGCAACGGGGAGGAGACGACGAAAGACCCGTGGACTCAGTGGAAGTTGATAGAACCTCCGTTTGCGCCGCTCACTCATACTGCCAACGCGCGATTTGAATGGCAGACGCTTTTAACTTGAATATCCTCTTCCGCTTTTTGTATGCAAAACTTGGGAAACATTCCAGACGAGAACCAGTCAATCACTTTTTGAGTTGTGAAAGACGGTGATACCTTATCGACAGGGTTTTCCGAGAACTATTTTGACCCCAAAATGTAGTTTAAAAGTGCAATTATATATTTTCCTTTGAACAATTAGCCACTGTACTGTGGGATTCCCGTTGCTAACCAATAACCGCTATACAAGTTAGCTATAACCAATACAACCGTATGATTTAACACTGGCTGCTCTGCTCTGTCTTAAAAACCGTGGTTAGCATATTTTCTTTCGTTTCCTTCTTTTTGTCCAAACCAAAGATAACTGAGTATCGATAACGAATTTAAACCATGATATTGCACGAAAAAAAAGTAAAGCGAAAGCACCTTCAAAAATGCAGGTACTGGGTGGTACATACGTGTGACACTTTTACTGCTCTTTTGTTGAATGATTGGCCGTGTTGTGAGATGATCCTTGTTCTTCCAAGCGCTTGTCTAACTCTTCCTACAAAATAATTAGAAAAATTGCAAAAAGCTTCGGTTTTAAAATCGTTGCTCAATTACCTTCCAGTCCAGTTTGGTTATCATCTGGAGACACCCTTCATCACAATTGCCAAGTAAGGCTACGTCTCTGTAATTATCCGATGAATCAAAGTCAAGTCCACAGGTTAAACCCAAAACTAGCGTCAAAGGGTCAATGCTGCCGGCTTTTTCTCGGTTAATTAGCAGCCGAGGGCAGGAATTGGGTACCCTGAAATAGTCTCCTTTTTAGTAAAAAGCGTATTTACTAGTCTATACTAGGAAATTACCGGTCAACGAGGGAGGCAAAAGGTTGGACGACTAATGAAGTGCCCAAAATGATGAGCAAATCGCACTTGGGAAAATCTTCATGCATCAACCGGGAAAACCGAGACGGCAACTCTTCGCCAAAAAAGATAATGTCGGGTTTTACCACTGTTTTACAACGTGTACAGTAGGGCGTTTTGTCACTAAATATATGCTCTAAAAATGAAACAATTTTCCTACAATTTTGGCTCTATTCGTTATAACCAAACTTTTTCAATTTACCTTTCATCCACTCCAAGTCGTATTCGGCGTTACAGTTCTTGTTGAGGCAATGGGACGTGTGAAATGTGCCGTGAGCTTCTATAATCTTTTCTGGGGGCACTCCAGCCTTCCGCTCCAACATATCGATATTCTGTAGAAAGCAAAAAGGATATGTACGGGCCTAAGTCAACTGACTTTGTGGGCTCACCTGTGTGTAATGCCGCAAGAGAAGCCCCTTGTCACAGAGTAACTTGATAAAATGGTGGGATAATGTGGGCTTGTAGGGTCCAGGGTACAGATCTTTAGCCAATGTAAAAAACGGCTCAGGGTTTTTTCGAAAAAAGTCAATTTCGAAAACAGCTTGGGGATAGGGGAGATTATAGTTTTCCAAATTATCATACAAGCCATGGCCAGGAGTCCTAAAATCGGGGATCCCTGCCGCTAAAGAAGAGAATAATAAACAAAGTCATTACTTTTATAGTTACTGTAGGTTCAAATAGATAATTACATGTTGATATTCCAGCTCCAGCCATTGTTATAACGTTCTTGCACTTGTTCTGCTTGATATAAGATACAATTCCATCCACAGAAACATCGTCCAGGACTTGGTAAACCTTGAAGGGACAAAAATGTTAAACAAAAGATCCGGACTCAATGGTAGATTTAGATTTGCAACGAACCTTTTTGTTTGACATCCCAGATTTGTCGTTATCATCCGAAATGCCCAGCTTTTGCGCAAAATACCGTTGTAGGATGTCTACTTCAGGAGCGTCAGTTCTACACGATTTGGGGGACTCTTTTAAGCTGTCTAACCCACCCTGTTGCTTACTTTTGCTGCCTTCACCTTCAAGATCCACTTGAGAGGCATCTGGAATAAGAAAGAAAACACAACAATATCAAAAGCCTTATCGCGAATGACACGCACAACGCTTCTTACCTTTGGACATTTGAGCAGAGATTACTGTAGATCTTGGTGCAGGGGATTCCACAGTTTTATAAAGCTTAACCAGATTATTTCTTGTTATGAAATGCTTAATTATCGTCAACCAGCGGCACATATCGACAACGTTGTTATATATCGTGATTTAAACAGGGCCTGACGGTTGGAGACGTCGCTCTTTTGCTATTGGCTGATTGAATTGGCGGGAAATTTTCAGTATAGGACTGCATTGATATAATTATTAATTGTATTTGGTGCAAAGAAACTCCATGCTTCTATTTTTCAATATTTTCTTCAGTATCTCTCAATGAATTGCAAATGGATAGTCAGATAAGCAATGCAAGAATTATATTAAAATGCCACTAATTAAGTACAGTACCCGTAAAACACAGAAAAATATTAAAAAATTGCAGAGTAATTAATAATTACCCTAATCACTTAAGAAATTATATCCCGTACGATCCTGTCCTGCTAAACAACAATTTCAAGGAATTGACTGCGGTTTATCCTAGATCCCGGAAGGGACCTAAATAGTTTTCTCCCAAAAGTAAATTTAGCGTATTCATGGGCATTATATACACATGACATTGGCCCGTAGTTCAGTCTTGCCTGCATGAATATTCTCTAAGTTTGCCAAAAACTGGTCGCGCATGCGTGCTTATACTGTTATACTGATAGCGTTTTCAACTGGGAACCCTGGTGCAGCAGTTTTTGCACTGAATCCAACACAATTGTGTGTTGTGCCACAAAATTGAGTGTTGCAACAGTGAATTTGTGGCATTCCAGGGCAAAAAGTGCTGCACCAGGGTTCCCAGTTGAAAACACTATTAGTGCTTATATGCTCATGTTCCGTGAGCTTACGACAGAGGCGGCACTTGTCACGTGGCGTGCTTCGTTGTAAACAAAAGTTTAAATATTATATCGCCGATAGAGTTAAACGCTTGTGAAAGGCTTTAAAAGACTAAAATACCTGGAACATTGAAAACAAATTAAAAGTAATTAAAGAAAGTAGGTATATATAGATAAAGTTACGAAAAATATGTAACGTATGTAAATTAGAAACGGTCAGACTATAATGAGAAAAAATAGGCAAACTTGGGTATAGGATAGTTAAAAAGTAGGGTAAAGGCGACATTTTGGTTAGAAATTACATTATTAGTTCTTTAAAATATTGTTCCCACAAGGTTTCTCACACCCATTTGATAGCTTTCTTAATTTTCTTTTTAAGAAATCTTTTGCACTGTCACCCAATTCCGTAGCAGATCTAAAACTAATCTTAGTATGGTATAGCTAGTATTCAAAAGTAAATCAATACTCTACTTTTACCTACTTAATCAAATCCTATGACTTCCGAGAAAGGAAATATTTTTTATATAAGGAATTTGTGATGAATGATAAGTTGAAAACAGGATATAGCCTGGGGAAAGTCTTATCTGGAGTACGCGCGTTTGCCAGAGGAGTCCAACACACGGGCAACTTTTAATAAATAGAATGAATACCCAACAAAAGCTCAGTCTGTTTAGGAAATATGAGCTTACTGTTATCAGCGAAAGAAAACTAATTAAGGATTTTTCTATTTTTGAACTGCACATGTCTTAGATGTCAAATAACCTGTTAGGGTTAGTATAATTCCATTTTGTAATTAGGGCGACAAAACGCAAATAGCTCTTCAGTACCTTTCTCCAATCCGGTTAGCTGGAATGGCAACTTTTTTTTAGATAAAGGACATTAGTAAGTCAGTTTTAGCAGCCACAGAGTTTATGTTCGCCGATCTCATTTACCATGTTCGAACTGGAGGTAAGGGGTGTCGAATTTTCAGTCGCGTGTCAGTCATTAGTGAATTGTGCAATGTGGTCCAAGCAGCAGCTGCGTGGCTGTTTTTGCCTGCTGTTGGAGAGCGTGCTGCTATGAAGGAACACACTGAGGCGATGATGGCAGAGGACCATATGTGCAATAATCTAGCGGTTTCTCAGCTATGCGATGTGAGTTTCCTCGCGAGGTGGGGATTAGCTGGAGGAACAACCCTCCAAGTAGGATGGAATCTTTGAACGGAAGTCGAGATAACGGAAGGAAGCTGTTTTCCTCTCTCTCCTCTTGCTTACCACCGTGAGACGTGAATCTTGCAGACTGTGCTCTCGTGTCCTCCCCTAAGCCAGATCTGCACAGTTGCAAGAGTCAGACCGGAACCTGACGAAAATGGATCCCATGTGAGCCTTTATACCCAAACGAGTTCAGCGAGACAAGCAACCAACACGTTCAGACATGGCCAAACGTTCATCACCTGCTCTTCATATAACAATTTCATAATCTCTCTCGAACCCCTTGATTTCGTATTATTGCCCAATTTAACATGATTTGAGAAAACAGGCAGAAACATGTTGGCAGTTAACCTTGCCCACACGGTAAAGGGTCCAAGCCTCGTGGCTTATGGGCCCGAATGCTGGTCTGGATCTTAGCTAGTGTCGTTTTGCCCCCTCTCGGTCCCTCCCATACCATATTTGAGTAGTTTCTTGCCTTTTGAAAAGAACGCGAACAGCGAGGAGGAAATTCGTGGCGTGTGCCATCGACGTGCACAAATTACCCCCACACGCGCATCTCCCAACTTAGAGACACACACAGACGCGCATTACTGTAAGGGGGCTATACATAATACTTTTACTTGGAAGCCTCAGTTGGAGGGAGACTGGCTAAATTTAGGCTTCCTTCGAAGATATTTCCTCCTGCTTTACTGTTCCGTAACCCGTTGCTCCTGCGTGACTCCGCGACTTGGGATTTTTAGCCTGAAAAGTAAGAAGGGGCTTCATGAAGCAACAGCCAGCAAGCTGCAGCAATGCTACAGGGGTCACCAGTCACCATTACATAGTCGAGTCAAGAATGCACAACATCCGGTGGCATCTGCTCTGCCGCTGCCTCCTGGGGTTTCATTAAAACAATGACGGGAATGTGTACTACACACAACATCCTTTAGTCACTCGACCTCCAAGAAAAAGACAAATGTTCTGTTTCCTAAAATTTTGTATTTTATTCCAAATTTTACAAAAGGTCTTTGGCAGTATAAATAGCAGTAGTCCAATCTGACTTTTCTAGACTAAAAAAGTATGGTACAAAAACAAACATGCAACTACGATAATACATAGCACTAGACAATCCCAATGTAAAAATAACAAAGAGTTGTGTGTTTGTGCCAAAAAGTAAGAGCTGCCATGTAAGGGACTTTCTCAATCCAAGAATAAAAAAGGCACGTGATTCCTGGACATGATTGTCGACGTATACATGTTGGCACAGAACGGGCTGGTTAAGGCACACACATATATAGAGCAGACATAATTTGCGTCACTAAACATTTAAACTGGAGCACCTTGGTTCAGCTACCACTGTCAGTAATGAATAAGTACTGTCAATTTCACATCGAGACAACATTGTTGAGGAGGGGAATGATGCCTAAATTGGAAGCAATATTTTGGATTTCTGTACAACAGGAAGATATAACGGCTAAACTAAACTTTCTTAGCCTGGGATTTTTGTTTCCTATATAGAAGGCTGCATGGTCCCTAATTCAAAGTACCTATAGTGCCTACAACAAGCTTGCACTCATCTTTGGTGGCTAAAATAGCTGCATGGGCGACGTCGAAAGGGAGTTTTCGGTTGCGAGGTGAAGTTGAAACACTTTTACATGTACAAAGTGTGAAAATACTTCGCTTGCAAAGGCACTGCACACATCAGTCCATGAGGAATTTTGGGGCTAAGGATATACCAGTACAAGGGGAAAGGGCTATAGGCTAATGAAGTGTCGTGCATATGGCAACAACATTTCAGCACACATGACTAAGATAACTCATCTTTGGCTGTGGACCTCACTCCGTTCGGTAAACGAGATGGCTCTAATCGAACAATACAAAACACAAAAAATAATACAAAGGGTATTTTGCTTATGACACATGGCTTATTCTTGCACTCGATTGGCGCTATTCAGCTATTCAGCGTCAGTGGCTTCGCTGTTTTGAGCACGAGCCAGGCGCATGCAAGACGACTCCTCGTGCTTGTACAAGTAGGATTTGAGAGCAAACGCTTTGCCACAACGCTGACAGGTAAACGGCTTGGCATTGGAATGCGTTTGCAGGTGAGCTCGCAAGTTGGACTTGTCTGCAAACGCCTTGTCGCAAACGTGACAGCGAAAAGGTTTTTCACCTGTAAAAAATCGTAACAAAACTTGTGTCAAATCTTTAAATCTGCTATAATCATCAACACGGTGTACTGTACCACTTTGACATACCTGTGTGGGTACGAATGTGACCTTGCAGGAGCCAAGGTCGGGAAAAGCCTTTGCCACAGAACGGACATTTGCAGCCTTGGCTGTGAGTACGTACATGCATGGAAAAGGCTGGAACGGACACGTAAACCTTGTCGCAATGAGGACATCTTCTTGCCTACCAAGACATTTTGTTTAGATAATGGAAACTAGCTTCACACATGAAGAGAGTGCATCATATTATCATATTCAAAGGGCATAGTGGTCAATTACCTTTTGATCCGCGGGTGAGCGGTGGATTTGACGATGGCGGGCCAAGTTGGACGAAGTGCTGTAGCTTTTGTTACAGTCTGGGCAGATGTGATTGTGTTCCGCTTTGATGCTACTACTGCCCCTGCTGCTGCTTGTAGACTTTATAGACAGATTGCAAGGCACTTCACTGGAATTTTCGTCAGACGACGTAATGCTCTCGTAGGTTTGTTTTCGGGCGCTCGTGTTATTGTTGGAGCGGGTCCTGGGTGAAGGTGAGCACGCCGGTGAATGGGTAGGGGACGGTGATGCAGAAGGCGAAGGAGTTAGCATGGACGTGGTTTCTATCGCATCGTGCGTGCTGAGGTTTAAAGGAACATCCAGATGGCTGAATGAATCCACTCTTTCGTGAAAAGACTCCATCAAACTTCGACGTACTCCGACTCCCGTCGATCCTGGCACGAAAGCCGCGGCCGCTGCCAAGCTTATGTCCGCGAGTTGCCTCAGATTAAAAAGTTCGTCTGGCACTACTGGCGAGGATCTCGGAGCTGCGATGGCATTACTAATTACATGACGCATGGCTGTCGTAGTTGGACGTTCTGGCGAGTGGTTTGGCACGGGCGAAGCCGATACCGGCGACTGTTGGAGCAGCATTTGATTCAATGCTAATGTCTTGGCTCGTTTCTTGGGAGGCGTCCGTTTTAGCTTGTCTGTTAAGTTGAGTTCGTACAAAAAAGCTTCGCTTGGGACTTGCAGACTCCCTGACGTTGGCTCTGCAGAGTTTTGAAAAGAAACGTTATCAGAGAGTGTAATAGCATAGGCCAGAGATGAATGCCTCCCACACAGCACATCAGGGGTAGATATTGGGAGAGATCTCTCTTGTTTGGAATACTCTTCGTGTGGGGCCCCCCGCGTCAAGCGGCAATGAGCTAAACTTAGCTTATTTTGGCTGCTGGTCTTTCGGTTCGATTGACCTTTTTTCCCGTGTGCCAAAAAAGCCACCTGCGGATCCCGCTGGCACACGATCATAAAAAATAGACAGGTGGTTTTTGGACAGTAGCTCAGTTCTTAGTAAACTTTATGAATCGTTGCCATGCTGAAACCATGGTCTAGTTTTAGTCTGCAAGGGGGCCTTCAACCTAATCTAAAAATCTCCCGCGACGCCTCGGATTCACCATGTATAGCGTTGATAAAATTGTAATTATGCTAAGCATATCTTAAGAAAAGCTTTTGTTCTTTTTTAAGACAATAAAAGGATTCAAAGAGACAAGCTTTGCCAAGGACAAATTTGGATTATGCAGAATTGACCTTGGGAAATCTTTACGTAAAGCATTGATTATGTTTGAATTAATGAGAGCGAGCTGTCTGGCTATGCAGAACCAGTGGAACGCGTGTTGGAAAGGGTGTGCGGGTGTATTTTAAGCCATCTGACTCACGTTTACTCTACTAAAACAGAGCTTAACGCAATCTTTTAAGTTGGGAGAAGTGACTGGCTCGTGCTGGCAATTGCCCACAGGCCTGAATCACCGAGTAATCACCACCACGATGTCACTGTATAGAAATGTGACCCTTTTCTTCGATCCGATGAGTCAAAGCATCCCGAAATGTGAAAATTAAAAAATGCAATAGAGAACTTTACCTGCGACATTATCAGGATCGTATCTTCGGTGGGTAAATAAGAAGGATTTCGGCATTTTTTCTTAAGGCTCCTTCCTTTAAGCGGAACGCGGAATATTTTGAAATAGATACACTTTGAACACGAAATTGCTGAAGACAGGGGGGACTGCGGTTGGTCAAACCATTGAGACTAGTTGGCGAGTCGCAAGTGTTGCTCTTTGGACTCGTGCGTCGCCGACGTCGACTTGTTGAGGACTGAACCGTCTTGAAGCCGCTGCTGGTGGTGGCAAACGTCGACCACTTACTAATTTTAAAAGCGGGGTTAGGAATAAGGGGAAGTACGTGGCTTATGCCATGATGTCTTCCAGCTCCTTTTGGGTTCAGACGCTGCACACTACCGTACAGTACCACTACCATAAGCACAGAAGGGGGCGAATTTGGAAGCACACACACACACATACACACATGTGGTTTCCCTTGCACGGTGGTGGTACAAGAGGGGTGGGGGGGATGGGGAAAAAGGTTTATATTTGGCCTTAAAGTTGCTGGAGACTTTCTTGAGAAGGCGGGGGAGAGGAAGCAACGGGACGCTAGGGATGCTGCAGACGCGTGCGAAAGGAAGTCGCATTGAAAGGGTGGTTGCCTTTTCCGACATGGAGGGGTGGTTGCGCTGGCAATGTTTCCGATATGTCCTCGTGCTTGCTAGCAGATCTTCTTAAAACAGCAGACGAAGATTGAATCGTTTGATTTGTTGGTTGTTCGAGAGGAAAAAAATCCAGGATCTCTCACCCAGCAGGTCTAGGATGAGCTGCTGCCGCGGAACGAAATACACAAGAACCCTTCAAAATCCCAGATGCAAAGCTATGCATTCTTGCCTCATGTGGAAGGGAAAATTTTTTTGAGATAGAAGGTATACGATAACACGAATTGTACGCCCTTCGCTTTTAAGTTAGTCTGGGCTTCGGATGTTGTATAGTGCAATACTTCGGAATATTTAAGGAAATTGATTCATTTCGAATAAAAAATACTTTAAAGATCTACTACTTCACAATTAACATATTAGAGATTCGGGGTCGGAGAAGTCCAGCATCTGGTCTGAAATTTCTTCTGCTTTGTTGTCTCTATTATCGTGTCAGATCAAGTGACCGTTTGTCACACCGATTTTGCAAGGCTTCCTTTGACGGCCGACGTTTGAGTTCAAAGTTCAATCTTTTCGGTATGCTTCCAAGTGTAATAGACTTCAGGTCCTGGAACTGTTTGCCTTGCTTTTGTAAGTCATTATACGTGCTTATCATAAGAAAGACAGATCTAATGGTACATGTACGCGAGTTGTGTCAATTAGTGAGAGCAGGTCTGATAGGGCTGGCGTGACGCCGTTTATATGATGGGCACCATTTATAGGTTGGTGTCTAATTACGCCTCTGTAGTCACGTATAAAGCTTTCATGTGTGTATATTTATATATATCGTGTCGAAAGTACTTTTCAGTATGACAATTACATTTGCAATTTACTTTAATATATGTTCGATATAATTTGCAAAGTTTTGGTTTGAATAAATCACTCATTGAGCAACAGTTTCATAATTTTCGTGATGATTCGAAGTTTGCAATGTTTTGTAATTTTTGTAATGATGCGAAAAATGGTATTTAAAATAATGTAAGTTTAAGCTGTCGACAATGTCATTTGAGTCGGTTTTGCTATGAATTGTTTACAAAGGGAAATGCTAAAATAATTGCATTTAAAAGCCGAAAGTGTTTTTTTTAAATAAAACAGTTACGCGCTTAAGTTGGTGGGAAGCTTTTGGAGTTTATAAACCAAGAATTCGTATGTAAAGAATCAATGTTATCTTCAATCTCTTCTCATACTAATTGATACAAAATTCTTGAGCCCCCGAAAAGAGAGTTTTTTAATGCTTGATACGAAGTGTTTATACAGAGGTTGCCTATTTTTTGCAACCATACAAAACACGGAGAACCTATTTCGGTGCTTCGTCTTATTCGAATCTTCCATTAATTACTAAACAGTTGTATTGGTCAAGCTTCATTGGTTTAAGTTTCTGAACTGCACGACAATTAACACAATGCGTGCAGGATGCATGCTTTTAATAGTAAATGTTATTGCAAATAAAAATGTTATAGTAAATGTTCCCACCCCTTGTCCTTTTAAGCCCTAATGTCAAAGCACCTACAAACAATGTAAAATACGATATGGGAACCGACAACAGGCGCAAGCCTATGCCGGGAAAATGTTATTGCTACTATTAGTAAATGACAATAAGACGCGAAAACGAACAACGTGATTTAGTTTTTGGTGAAATTGGAACGATGGTGACGTTGTAGAGAGGAGATTCCAAAATTGCTTGTGTTAATTTAGCACTATTTAATAGAGAACTTGCTAGTTCATAAACTAGTTGCTAAACTAGCTCAAAGTCTACTCTACACGGTGCTTTTTGACTGTTCTTACAGTTGTCGCAGGAGGAAGTACCGTCGCATTCGCAACATGGGCACTTTGTTTTAGTGTCATCGGTGCAATCTGAACAATCCAATTTGGAACACTTGCAGCAGGAGTTTGACTCCATGTTGACGTCTTCGTCACATAACGCTTTATTGGCGCAGTTAGTACATTTTCCGTTGGCCTCGCATTCACAGCAACGGCATCGCTTCATACCCGCAAAAACGCCAGTCTTGCAGTTGCTACATTGCCGATCGCTACACTTACAGCACTCGGTAGTCTCTCCCTCGCAAAGGTTCTTGTTATTACAGTTATTACAATCAGTTGAAGACGTACACTTACAACACTTGCAGCGTGGCTTGCTCTTTTGGGAGGCAACATCGCAATTTTGGCAAGCGTCGTTTTCGCATGCGCAGCAAGCAGAAGCGGTCTCTCCGTCGCAAAGATTTTTGTTTTTACAATTATTGCAGTTGGTGCTACTTGTACAGCGGCAGCAAGGACGACGAGCATCAGTTGATGGGCAATTTCCACAAGCTTCGTCTTCACAGTCGCAGGCATCAAAAGACTCTTGTCCGGTGCAAAGGGACTTATCTTTGCAGTTAGCACACTGTTTACTTTCGCAAACGCAGCAATGGCAGATGGGCTCGTCATTTACATCATCGCAATTCTTGCAGTTGTTTTGCCCTTGGCACGTACAACAAGAATCCGGTAGTTGACTACCGATATCTTGGCATACAAATTCTGCATCGCAGTTTTTGCAGGCTGCATCTTCGCACGTACAACAGTTGCATTTCGGTTTATTCTTGTTCATCCCAACACCACA
>RJJA01000378.1:19229-55895 GCA_003724045.1 Lepidurus arcticus
CTTTTGATTTCCTTGTCTATGAGGTCCGAAGTCGTGCTCGGCCATACCTTTATCAGACAAATTCTAGAAGTGTCTGCCACTGTGAACACTTTTGGCTGACAAAAAGACACCGAAAACCCGAACTTTTCTGTCATTTGTCCGGCCTTAAACAGCCCCCTGGGTACGAAATGACAACTTTCTCTTGTCTGGCCAGACAAAAAGCAAGTTTTGTCTGATAGTGGGAACCAACCATTTAGGCCTTACTAAAGGGCCTAGCTCATGACCATCTCTTCAAGCCAATAGTCCAGTTCATGTAGGTTCGGAGGGTGTGACATCAGGGCGAAAACGCGACGTCCCCATTTATTTCGGAGTCTGAGTGGTAATTTCTGAACAACTTGGTAAAGGGCGGTGGAGGATAATACCTCCCGGCAATACCTGTATGTCTCAAGGTGGAAACCGCTCCGTGCAACTTAAGGGAAAATTCTTGCAGCGCCTCAAACTCATCGTTCTTCAGGACAGGCAGGCCCATCAGGTTCTGTATATAAGCTTGTGTAAGTAGCTGCGGGTTGCCATATCTTCTTTTCAGTTCCTCCAAGGCCTTGGTATACAGCACGGGACTATGTAGGGTTTGCGCAATACTGTCGCGCATTTTTGGTACTAATAGTTTACGCAAAATTGCGATCCGCTGTGCGTCGCTCGGAACGATGTCGTGTACAAGGCTTTTGAAGGTTGCACTGAAGAGTGGCCATTTAGTTGGGTTCCCGTCGAATGGCTGAATGTCGATTTTTGGTAACAGGCCGGTCGCCCAAGGAGTAGCAAGGAGTAACATTGAGACTAAACTGCATATTACCAACCAAATAAGGGTGCCTTGGAGTTGGAGGTGACGTTGGTTTGCGAATCCAATTACCTGTCTTTTTGCGTGCACTTAGAACACTTCGAATGCACTTAGAACACAAGTCCTACATACAAGTCCGGACTTGCCCACTTTTGCCATGCGTTTAAACCATAAATTTTTGTATTACAACGCAAGGGTTATTGTTGACTGATCCGGTGATGTTAGGCAATTGAGCATAAACATGAAATTCTAATATTACTTTTGTATTGAGTTATTATAAAGATTATAAAGTAGTACTTCATTAAGGAACCAAATTAACCGAGCAAAAATGAGTGATGGTTTCTTATAAAAGAAGATGGGTTATTTCTTGGTAGATCAGCATAATATAGCTACAGCATATAGGGTTACGTATCAGTTCTTGTATTAAACATACTTAGGCGTAGTAATAACTTTATGCAGCGAACCATGTTGGCCGGTAACGTTTATAGAGATTTTGCCAAATTGCGCCTCTCGCGGCAAAAGTTGGTGAAATCCGCCATTTTGAGTACATTTAAGTTAAGGTAAACAAACAACAACAAACTGTTTTCCGTGAATAGTTTGGTTTTGCTTACAGCTTTTACAAGTAGCTCAGGTAAACAAACAAAAATGCACAGTAAGACACAAATCAGACACAAAGCAATACCAATATTCACGTAAAACAGTTTGTTGTTGTTTGTTTACCTTAACTTAAATGTACTCAAAATGGCGGATTTCGCCAACTCTTGCCGCGAGAGGCGTAATTTGGCAAAAACTCTATAGTCAAAGTAAAAAGCGATACTTTTTCCTCGTGCTCCTCCTTTGTGGAGGTTATCTCTAAAAAGTACCATGACCTTCGAGTCGTTCGAACGAGTTTTAATTACGGGCTATTCTTAGCTATACGGCACTTTTTAGAACTGGTTTCTTCCGTGATGCAGATGTTCGTTATATAAAACTTAACGAAACCTTGGGTATACGTCTAGATTAGACTGCACGGGTCGTTTACCTATGGGTGGATATGCGTTGCTTTCGGAAATAGAACAAACTTGTTTAGCAATCTACATTCCATCACAATCGTTCGTGGCGCGATCGGGCTGTAACCCTTTAATGCCGTCTTAAAGTTACACGTCAACAGGAGTCTGGAAGGCTATTTATGGGTATAAGTTCTTATAATGAATACCCGTAAATGATCTGTACCTCAACATTTGGATCCTGCCAGGTTTGTTTCCCATTTTGGTCATTTGGCCAGCAATCTGCACTTCGTCACTTTCTTCTTTCGGTGTAACCACAGTATGGTAGAGACTTACAATGAAAACCTGCTCATGCTCTGCCTCAACTTTTTTATCCTTCCAAGTTTGTATCCCTTTCTGGTCAGTTATTATAGCAATAATTTTGCCAAACATAAGCCTGTAAATTTACTCTCGCAATAATAAAAGACACATTGCATCTGTAATTCTCTAGGGGTTTTTACTTATCGTATAAGGGTTTCTTATAGTCTCCAAATTAATCAGGCCAATTTAAACATTCTGAGCGATACGCTGTTGACACACAGCTGGCAACAACTCAATCATATTATATGCGTCATTGTCGCTGTGTGCACTACTATAGCCATAAGTTATGTGATGTCGCTACGCTCAAGCAGCCCGCTGTATGTCGCCAAGATCAAAATCATCTTGCGGCGACCAGGGGTAGCTTGCGCAGTGACGCTGGAAATAAACTGGCTATGATTAAATCAAAGATATGATGGACAATGTAAAACTTAGGACCGTGAACGAGCTGAAAGTTGACTATATAGTGACCCCCGCCTAACTTTCGATAATTGCAATAGCTGTTATTTTTTTCTCGTTCCCGTATTCTTAGAACAGGATAAACGTCAAAAGCTTGATGTAAAGATACATCCAGTGGGATAATTTAACCAACATGCAATACTGGAAATTCGTAAAAGTATTATCCAAACTAACATGCAGTCTTTTTTTAAATAATACTGTACAAGTAAAAATTTTAATATTACTTCCACTTCTAAAGTGTTGGTTTGATTTGTGGGTGTACGTTATTTAATAGCAATACAAGAATGCTTTCTAGATGTGATTTGGCTGTCTTGTAGTCGGCTTATTGTCTAGAGTATATTCCCCGAAGGTGAACCTTTCTTGCCCGATTACTTGGTATTTCTTTTGACACGAAGAGCAAAATAAGCTGAATTGATTTTCCGTGACGCGTTGTGATGCGCGTCCATAGCTACAACCTCTTAATGAATTGGATCTGAACTGATACAGAGAACCAAATAATTTGATCACGAGACATTGAGTCCCACGACTAATCAATGCGACCGAAGACGAAGAGCAAGAGCTCCCCTTTCAGGTAGATGTGTATTGCGAGGAAGCTACGCCGAAGCAAGGCAGAAGTCTCAACACTATAAGTCAGAAGAGGTCCGAAGGTAAACTAT
The DNA here is from genome assembly GCA_003724045.1 of Lepidurus arcticus. Lineage (NCBI taxonomy): Eukaryota > Metazoa > Arthropoda > Branchiopoda > Notostraca > Triopsidae > Lepidurus > Lepidurus arcticus. The sequence goes on from RJJA01000378.1 coordinate 22,502, forward strand.
TTCACTGCTCTCAGTATTATAGGCCAGGCAGGTGAGAGCTGTGAAGCACTAGATATATATCTAAGTTGGTATAGTACTTAATTTCGTAATGGGTGTGAAGATCAGTAAATCCAAGACGGTACAGAAGTTGAACTGCGTGCATCCTTTATCAGCTTTAAATCGGACTAACGTTATTTTTACCCCCGCGGAGTTTGACATGGACGTGGATACTTATGTCTCTCCCGATAAACAACGAAAACTCAAGTCGGCCTTGTCAAAAAGAAAGCATGGAGTCATTTCTGCCAGCCCATCGTGTATGAAGCCCAACAATGAAATTTGTTGCCCCCCTTGCAATTGCTTCCACGACGTAACTCATTGCCCTATCCACGTTAAAGAAGCCTTAATACCGGTTTTCCTACATACGAAGGTCGCCTCAGAAATTTCCACAAGAAGCCGACCCGACTCCCCCGTTGTGATGGCACTAGCGCCTGATACAACGGTTGTTGATTACCACCACCAAGCGGCAGCAGCGTCTCCACCAACTCCGAGCAATTCTTCAGTGTCAATGAGCTTTCAGTGGGAAGCTGATCATGAAAATGAATCGGACGAAGAGCTGTTTCAGGGACAGGAAACAGTTTATCCAAACAATTCCTCTGCTTTACAAGACGGAGAAAGTATCATACCAAGTATACCGAGTCGGCAAATCTCACCTTCGCCAGCAGACAAAGGCGAGGAATCATCAGAATTCATTGGCGGGAATCATCTGAACGACCAGACAGAGAACTTAAGGTTGTCTGAAGAGATGGCTGCACTGGCAGGTAACCATGCTCACTTTGTACACGAAGTAACGCAGATACAAGACTCTGACGTTTTAAGCCCCCTAGTGCATGTAAAACCCTGGATAAACCCCGATAGAGCGCTTTTTCATATTCCCAGTCGGATTACTATGCTGCCCGGGGATACCCCAAGAGAAGCAGCCCAGTCGCTTCCCACAACGCCTTTTAGAAACAAATATCTGAAAGTGACTCAGACCCAAGAAGGGTACCCAATCAACAGGAAAAAGCAAAACACACTCCGGTTACAAGTTAAACCCATGATACCAACAACCGAACACACTCAAAGAGACTATCAGCATGACCCGTCCGCACCTATGGTTTCTTCTTTGCCGCCGGTAGAGGTCATTCCGATCGACGCTGTCGGGTACTTTATCGGGACCAAAGTATTCGCCCATGATAATAGCTTAGCTCCTTCTGACTCAGAGGCGAATATTTCGTCGTTACCTCGTTGCCAATCCGCTACCCCGTACGAGTTAATGTCAGCCACAGGATTTACAAATCGTTTCAAGCCCACAATCTTTGTTACCTCAGAACAAGTTGTCCGAACCTCTTCGAATCAGCACGAAAATGCACCAGTTTCTTTCTCCAAGCGTCTAATGCACAGTGCGTCAAGAGCGCCCCCTGCACTTAACGCCAGCTTGACAGCAGGTACACTATAAAAAGCATACAGTATACACTACCAAAATTAGCGGTAAATTGCTGTGGCTAAATGACGTCATTCTTGCGTGCGTCTAACGTGTTTTACGGCGATAGTTAATAGCATTGTTTGCCATTTACCTGTAATTACACTGCACTACCACGAAAGGTTGAAGTTAATTACAATTAAACAGAATAGGTGTGTATACTTTATTGTGGATCTTTTAATAAGATCGCACGAGTCTCAGGGAAAAGGGGGATCCCCGTTCTTTGTGTCTGTTGATAGGCAGCGTCACCGTAACTACACTACTTTTTTTCGTTTCACGGGGCAATCAGTGCCCCAAAGATTGAACTCCAATAGAAGAGCTTGCCAGTGTGTGCTCCTCGTCACCAAAAAGCTACCCTGTTTGTAATGTTTGAGCAACGCTAACGAGAGGTCATAAGTTATGTTTCCCTGTAATCCATACTTGCAGACTTGGAGACATTTACACATTTCCTCTTCATTTCGTCTTTTTCCCCTTCGTCAAAAGACCTGCATTAAGGTAAATGTGGAAAGCTTGTGTGGCAAAGCAAGAAAAAAAAGAGGACGAGATGCGTTTTTTGCGTGATGCTTTCTTAGACGGGGTTAATGACGTTGTCTGATTGAGGCTAAGAGATCAAGGAGGGAAATCGGAATTGCACCTTGGGATGATGACAGTACGTGCATTAGATGTTTTTCAGAGGTTTAATAGCAAATAATTTTAAAGAGGAAAGCGTACTGATTACCACGGAAACTCGACTCCGTCCTACGTTTTAACTGTTACGTCCTGCGCCGTTTGCCCGAGGTAGGGGAATGTATGTTCGTGTCACCTGGGATCTTTGGGAATAAGTGCCTATGCGGTATGTAGCTCTCGAGCTTTAGCAAGTTCGCTGCCCTGCTCATATGTGCAAGACTATATACTTGTGAGTATGTATATGTGCTGTTTGAAAAGCATGGCCTACCCCTTTTAGTCCTTCTTCGCGTACTTCCCTGTCAAGATAGCTGTTTCTCTCTCCTGACGTGTGCACGTATACCACTAGCAGTGGATTCTGTGGATGCGCAAATCAGGGCAGTAGGGGTGACAGGTCCCGTGTGCCGTACACATGTATAAGCCATGCTAAACCACTTGATTCTCAGCTAAGGGATGGTCACGTTGATAGCTACGCTTCGTCAAGCTTTCGGCAAGTGTGATAGTAAAAGGGAATCCCCTAGATCCTGTCATTCGTATAAACTAACGTTCAATGGAGATTTAAGGCTTCGCTTAATTATGCTACTTCTTGAGCAAGAACCGCAGTTGAATGAACGCTAAGTTTCGTAGCGTAGAGTGAGATCAGTGAACACGGATCTAAGAACTTGTTGTGCCCATAATTTGATTAAGTTATTCCTAAAAAAAGAGAAAACCCCAGATTTCTTTGACTGATATCAAGTTGTGTTGCCATGTAGACCCTCAAGTGCCACTGGAATGGTATTCATATTTTTTCGCAACCAAGAGTACTCTGGCCATGGCACAACGTATGAAATTCTTTAAGAAATGCAAGAGCGCTACTTTCCATATGGACGGCGCCACTTATACAATAGGTAAGTCTCGTCCTCTCGTATATACCCTTCCTTTAGGTAACGCGTGCAGTTCGCAGCCGGAGGCTTTTAAGTCTGTGCTCGGTATAATGCTTATTTTGCAGCAATATCGATATAACTCGTCGTAACTTCCTCTTTCTCTCGTTATTTGCTTGTAGATGTGCTACTTTCAACGTCCCTCTCTTGGGGAAAAGAGGCTGAGGCTAATACTCACTCTGTCCAAGACTGCGGATATCATCGTATTCCTTTGCCTTTAATTTGGTTGTGATGCAGAACATGCGGAGACAAGCACAAATTAACTTTCTTTTGTCAGGGCAAATTTGATCCCCCAGACTGTTAATAGTCTGTTATTGCTCATAGTTGCAGCTTGCACTCGGTGAAGAATAAATAAGTGACGTCCATGTCGTCATGGAGACAGCGAAGAAGACCTAAACATAATTATAAAGGAAAGAAAAAACCGTTAGCCTGTGGAGTTTAGGGTCTAGGGAGAGGTATATCTAAGCATATTGCTAGTGTGCTGCTCCGAGAGTGCTTTCCTTTGCCATGGGAGCGAAACCATGGATACTAAAAATAGATGGGTTACGATCCCGAACTCTAACTAAACTCGAGGAAATGTTCTTCCTGAAAAAAACTGATTTTCTTTTCTTCTTCACCACAATTCAAAACGAGGATTTAACGCTGTTATCGATTTGTCTCCCGAAAGATACGCTTCCCGTATTTTCCGGTGCCCCGGTAATGAAGGCCAAGGTATTACTATGTCGGCATGCACGCTAGTGAAACCTATTGAGGGAACACGGGGAGAGTTTTATCATTTCCTACAATGGGTAACAGACACCGTCTTATAGTATTCGATGAGATTAAAGTTCTTCGTCAGATAAAGATGATACATGTGACTTGGGTGGCAATTGCAACCACCAAACTGGTTTGCCGAGGTATACAAGAGGTTGTCATGACAAAGCAATATAACGTTTGATTTCTACTACAATATAAAGCCACCTGGCTTGTTAATCGTTACCTGCTTTCGAATGAAGGCTGAAATCCAATGAAGCTTTTAACTAAACTTCTTTTCAGAAAAACCAAGTTTCCGTTAGGAAATGTCAGATCAGCCTGTGAACGGCAATGATTGAGCGCTATTCAAAGGTGAAGTGACTATAGGTTCAAGTCCTTAGATGTGTGTAAGTTCCCTTCTTCACGGCGTTCTACCTTCGAAAACCATTAATCTCATGGATCGACTGACCTGGTTCCCAGACTGAGAATTTATAATATGCTGTCACTTCACCGCAATTTCAATAGTAGACTTATCTTACTTGTGCTCCATATTTCAAAAGTATCTTTCAGTCGTAGTAATCAAGAATAACTATAGGTTAACATCCTTCTTAAACCATTGTTTTTTGCTGATAACAATAAGCCATTATTTGCAGATTATTTGGCGTTACCTAAGCAATTTCCCTTGTTTTTTAACATCACTAGACCTTTCTTACCGTTCATCAATGAGCCGCTCGGAATCTCAAATCTCATATGCATATTTACGATAGCGAGGGTTTCATTTTCGTGAGGTCCAAATATCTAAGAAATCAATAAAGAAGCAGTTCGGATTAAAAAACTCATTAACGGAACGAATTCCGAAGCCTTATATATACTTACGCATGGAGTGCATGGGTGCTAATTAACTAATATTAGCTGTTCGCATTGTCTAACAAGTTTTATTACAAGTGAAAAGAAAAAAAAATACATCACTCTTGCCTTTCACTATCAAATTGGGTCGAGATTGTAAATGAGTGGTAGGCAGGTCTATCTTTCCACCAACTAGGGATTGATTAAGGCTATTTGGATCTCATTTATCCCCCTCATCGCCAGCGGACTAATTACCATACATTATCGCGTATCTCACTTCTATGGTGTGATGCCTGTCATAAAGAAACCTTCCCCTCCCTCCTCTTCTTCGTCTACCCGGCTGTAACAGAAACGCGTGGCGAGGTTCAGCATGTCCGTTGGAAAGCAACTGTAACGTATGCGCTAGATGTCTTGCTCTTGACTTTTCCCTTCGGATCCTTTCATAGTTCTTGGCGCCTGCAAGAGCCCACAAGCTATGGTCCAGCAGTACAGGAAAGGCAACCGGACTAGAAGCACCTTTTTGCAGTTTTCACAGCGTTTTACCTGTGCTTGTTTGTCATCATGCGTAATGAACAAGCTTGTTTACGCCTTGCGACTCTTACCTGACAAAACGCAGCGCACGTGGTGGGAATTGTTTTTGTTTTTGTTTGGAAATCGGCAATCGCAGCTTGACTTTATGAGTCAAAGCACGCATGGCAATATCTGTTCGGGAAATGTGACTTGGGACCCTTCGAAGCTGATCATGCAAGATTGAAAGCTTTTAATGTTTTCTGGAAAGCCCAAACGTGTCAGTGTGCTTATCCGAATTGATGTGAAGCGTGCGACGTCGTGTTGTTCGTTCGGCGCTTATCCTGATCAACACGTTTTTCCTGCCAAGCATCACAAGGGATCCTTCAGCCGGGATATGCTCTGATACCGTTATGGTTTTTTTAGTTCGGGGGACATGATCATTCCTGCTCGATAACAAAGTTCAATCTTGCCCTATTCAGAGCTCCGGCCTTTCTTGTAATTTCAACACCCATAGTTTAGACAAACAAGCTCTTCCGGATAGTAACGTTGTTAGAAAATGACTGCCAAGGAGATTTTACGAAAATGTCCCAGCGATCCACCCTGCCGAAGCAAAGTCCGGTCCTCGATGTTCACCAATCCGTCACCAGTATCCAAATGTCTTTTAACGCTAGATGGCTACTCCTATGTTATAGGTAATTTGTTTTCCTTTGAGGTTGTTTACCTTTGGGTATGAACGGATGCCAAGAAAGTCTTATTTGTGGTAGTTGTAGCCGTACTCGAACGAAATTGGGAACTTGGGGTGAGAACGGATCCTTTACACGTAGTAAATGTCCAAATTCCGCTGCTGAAAACCTTACCGGTTCGACTGCTTTATGTTTGCTGATTCAGCTGGGAAAGATTAGCGTGAACGCGAAGACGCGGGCGGTTGCTTCTTCTTATCTTGATCTTCGCTGGGGAGAGGAGAAAACTGCAGCCTCAGGGATGGGGTTCATGTTAACAATGTCACGGTCAGGATATGGGAATTGAGCACGACTTCTAATTAATTGGTACCTGCCCTTTGTGATGAAAACTAAGCCGCCTAATACGTAGAAAAGATCCAAGCAAACACCAAAACGAGTATCAAAGTCACCTTCAATTTTAGTAACACCGGAGAATGCATCGGAGTGCTTTAAAAAATCCCTCTTGACGGCATCCGCAAACTCTGGTTGCATTGTCCCTAAAAGAGAAATCCTGAAGAGCAGTTATTGAGACAAGTCAAACAAGTTTTCGAGAAATTTTCAAGGCAACCAGACCCAGCTTTTTTGTATATACTGTATATATATATATATATATACAAAAATTTGTCTATATAAATATATCTAGAAAAAAATACAAGGGACCTATAAGTCGTTGCGTGGTTGGTGTTTTTTCAGAAGATTTCTTCTAGAAAGTTTGTTTGAAAAATTAGTTCGCGTCTTGTCTCTAGGGGCTTGGGCGGATAAATAAGAACGGGCCAAGGAAGCTATACTCGAACTCGAAGCCTATAATATAAAGGAAAGTTGGAGAAGGGAAAGAACCTTTCAAGCCATCGAACAAGAACTCTAATTAGCTCGTTACTATACGCTCCACTGCATCTCGAACTCGTGGAAAGTCCATGAACAGTTGCATTCGCCTTTTTTTCCCGAGTAGTATACAATTATTGTTTAGAAATTTTGAGATTGGCCCTTAAGCAATGTAGTCTTGTTATATGATTACGTGACATTCGTTATTAACATATCAGCGCTCATTCTGTAGAGCACGGGGAACAACAAGCATAACAATTTGGAGAAATAACTAGAGGTGACTGACTACGATCCTATAACTTGATTAACGGACAGAATGTCAGACTTCCGAGACGTATTATTATGGACGCGTCGAAGGTTTGATAGGTCCCTTGCTGGCAATACGGTAACTCTTGTTAGGATCTGGATATTATAAGCCGGGAAAAAGCAAAGAACGTGCTTTGTTTCTGTTTGTGACCAGGTCATGGGCCGCATCTTAACAAGGGACTGACAGATTATCCGTACAGTTTAACAAAAGTATTGCTTTTTGCGCTCCGCTTCTTTCTTCTCCTAAGACTACTTGATCCCAAACGGAAGAAAAACATTTCCTGTGATGCGGAAGAGCCGACTTGATACCAAACGTCTTGATTTTTTGTTTTCTCTCTCTTCTTGGACGCAGTCCAGGAGAAACTAGATCCATTACTTAATGAATCTATTATGTCTCCATTGGCAAAATCTTGTCCTCCCTTATCTACATGCAAGAGACGCCAAAAGTATCTTGTTGTCACGCCTATGTGAGATTCATGTGTGTAGTGTATATAGCAAGTAAAGAAAACTGTCCATCTCAGAAAATTGTACCGCAAACTCTCCTCATGATAAGTCGGGGATCACGCACAAGATATAACAAACTTTCTTTGACGATACTTTTTATACCTTCTGGGATCATGCGAAGCTTGGCTATCAAGAAAACCATGTTGTGACATTCAGGGAATCACGCTAGAAATTAATGTACACTTTTTTGTGTGGTCCCAATGCAATTACAAAAGGTCGCTGGTGACATGCGTGATTATTGTTAGGGATGCAAGATACCTTCTGTGTTTGGAAGGGGGGTTTATGCCAAAGGTGGGAGATTCAATGTAAGAGGGAGCTAGTTGCTATAGTCACCACTGCGGACGTAATTCCGCGATAGTGATCAAGGCAACCGACGACGGTGTCACCCATGCTTTGGATCAGATCTTTAACTCGATTGCTGTGACTTCCAAACGTTTTTATTGCTTCTGTGAATTCGTTGGTGTAGAGGACTCTCTGTTCAAGTATTCTTTAGGGTGGTAAGATATGTATATACTTCTGTTGGTGTATTTATGAGTGTCATCCATCGAGTCTATTTAGACGTCCAGAACCATAAGCTTAGCAATATGTCATTGAATTTGGGTAGAGGACTGGGCTACATGCTTTGTATATTTAGGGGGTTTCTTTATAGTCACTTTCTAAAGGGACAATCCACTATGAGTCTATCTAAATTTGATTTGTTGCTGGGCACCTTTCCTTGCCAGTGGTCAACGTCCCTTGAATAGTTTGTGAGGCTGAAAAGGGACCAGATGCAATAAATAGTGTATGCGCTAAGAAAAAAAAGAAAAGAAAAAATAAAGGAGAAAATTACTGTTTCCCCTCGATTTGCCCCATATGCAAAATTGCAGACAAGGGAAAGAGTAAATTTTCCTGTTTCGCTTCGGGATTTAAAATGTTTACGTGGTAATTCTAGTGGATATAGGGAAAGGTCGGGAAGACTGCAGTGATAAAACCCTGGCTTCCTTGTGGAAGTGAGCAGCATAGCAAGCAGGCCAATGCGGTTTATTAGTACGTAAGGAAATAAAAAGGATAATTCTCTTTCGGTAGATTTATGGTATTTTATTTAAACGGACTATATCGTTAGATAAAATACAATAATCACAACAGCATATATGTAGTATGGTTTACTAAGTTGTAAACTTTTTAACGAATTTTAATTTTAATTTATTCTTTACCTTCTAGTGGCCGGTGGCGGAACTTCAAAGGACGATAGCACCCTTAGCAGTTCTTCTGGAAACGGCGATTTGGCCAGTATGTTCGTTTGCTTTGATTGGCAGTACAGAGTGCACTGTCTTTGTCCGTGATTGCCTTTTCAAGCCTATAATTGCTAGAACGTTTTTTGCTTAATACGTTTTGAATCGATACTCGGTTTTTGACCTCAGCTGAGGGCAGCAGGAAAATAAATCCCTAGAAAGGGAAATTAGAGAGGTAAGGAAAGGCGGTCAGGCAGTCGAGTGCTTAGCTATATGCAAATGGCAGAAATTTGGTTTTCAGATTATCGTAAGAGCAGACTTGTGATGAGATTAGCAAATTATAGCTGAAAATTCGATTTTGAATAGCGATTAATAGCTTCGTAAACGTGCTGGAAGATTCTCAGCCCAGCTATTTTTCCTTTTTCCCATTTATCTTACTGGGGTCAGTGCGTTTCGCCCACTCAATGGAAATTAGATTTGAATTGAAAGGAAAAGTTGGCTTCTGCATGGAAATAGCAAGAGCTGCGTTCGAAGACCCCTCTAGGGTACATTAGTCAATTCTAGAAGGCTACACGTTAAGCTCTTATTTATTCTAATTTTATTATCTTCCCATACTTTTTTAAATTTCTTTTTCAGAACCCGAAACTTTGACCATAGTACGACGCTCCGGGAAGAAAAATATTACGACCACTCGCAATCCCACCATGCTAGAAGACTTGGATAACATTACGCTTGAATCCTTGGAACTAGACATCGAAAATACTCCTGTAGATACAGCAGAAGCCTGCGACAAATCAGCATTCCGGTAGGTACTGCATGCAGTTCTTATTCTTGCCTTGAATAATGGCGAAGCTTTAACGACATTGCAATGTCTCTAATATGTTTTTATGATTTACGAGTGTAACAAAACTTCAAGGGAAACTGAGCTTCAGAATGTTATCTAGACTTGATATAGCTGTTACTCATAGAGAAAGCATGTGGTAAATTTGTTTCTCAGAATTAAGAAGTGAGATACAGTGTGTTTAGTACCATGTTTAGTGCCATCTGACTGATTGGTCGTAAATAAGACCGGCGTCCCGTCGAGATGTTTTGTGTCTGAAGCTTTTTTCTATTGAAACTGGAATGACCGGTCTACAGGCATTTATTGTTCTGGCCGAAGGGACAATTAACGTCTTGCTAAAAGCTTTCGACTCATAAAACTATTCGTACGCTTTTTTTCTTACAGTTTAAAATGTTTGCTGCGATTACTGCAAACGAAAGGGCAAATCCCGGTGGAAACGTTGCAAAAGAACCTCGAATTCGCATCCCGTGTCTTGGACGCCGTTTATTTGGACGACTCCAGGTATGTATGTTAAACAATGTACATCTGTTCCTGTGTCTGCTCTACTCTTATTTTCTACAGCATTATTTTGCATGCTTTCATTGAATAAAAGCACCAAAATTTAACCACCACTGAGAAAGTGGCATGATGTGATTGACCGTTATGGAAGCTAATTTTTTTACTGTCAATCCTGTCCATGTTCTTAACGTTACATTTCCCCCCATTTTCCCCTTTTTTATTTTACATCTTGTATCGCATACACTTCTTGCTACTTCGTCCGTATATACTCTGCTGCTACATGTCCGTACTCTCGTACTTAAGGACGGATGTACCGGATCCCACCGTTGCTCTGCCTCTAAGCCTGCTGGATTCTTCTTTCACCAGCAAGACTACTCCCAGTGCCACCTTGCCTTGCTCACTTCGTCCTCCTGAGTTCCCTGGGTCTACTAAAAGACACAAGAATCCGGCATTGTTGACCAGGTCTTCTTCTTTTTCCTTTACTTTCTTCTAAGTGTTTTTTCTCTCTCTCTCTCTCTCTCTCTCTATCACATTGCTTACTTATTGCTCCGCCAATAAGACTAACACTATTAAGCTTAAAAAAGAAAGTAAATGTTGTTATCGTGGTGTAGGAGGTTCGCAGAAGATGAAGACGAACTCTCTGAAGTTCAACCAGACGCAGTCCCTCCAGAAGTACGAGCTTGGCTAGCGTCTACCTTTACGCGGCACTCCGTAGCCCCTAGTCGACGTCCAGGCGACGATAAGCCGAAATTTCGATCAGTGGCTCAAGCCATTCGAGCTGGTATTTTCGTGGAGCGGATTTATCGTCGCATGTCCTCCTCGTCCCTTTTACAATTTCCCCCTGAAGTCGCTCGCAATCTCAAAGTAATGGCAACTTTAATTTTCTTAAGCAGTTTTTATTATGAACAATTTTTTATCATTTGTTGTCTCTTTTTTTGGGGCTGACCTTTTGCAGATGATTGATGAATGGTCCTTCGACGTCTTTTCTTTGAGCGAAGCCTCTGGCGGGTCTCCATTGCGCTACTTGGGCATTGATCTCCTCAACCGTTATGGCGTCCTTAATAAATTCAAAGTAAGCACATAAGTATAAGCAACGTTTCGGGCTCCAAAAGTAGGTTATCAGGCCGTGCGTAATACGATACTTTTTACCCAGTCCGACTGAAAAGGACTGTTGGAATATGTCGTTTCAGATGTTAACACAAAAGAGGAGTTGCTTTATACTTTTTTGGGGGTAATGGTGGTTTCCCAAAGCGAATGGAATGGTTTCCCGTTTCTTTAGAACGTTTTCTCTGCGGTATTTAATAGGGGGAGGGGGAATGGAAAGAAAAGATGGGTTATGTAATGGGTGCACGCGATGAAAACAAGAACCTTTCGTATAGAATCACCAGCCGGACGCAACAGTCGTGAAAGGGAAAAGACGTAATTTTCAGGGTTTCGTATGCGAGACCGCACATCAAAGAGAAAGCGTGAAAAGCACAGTCCTTCACGGTTTAGTTTAGTTTTTTTCTCCATTCATTTAAAGTTATTAGACCTTGTGAATATGCTGATGCGACGCTCCTTGTATATTTCTGTTTTTCCTTTCCCAATGCAAATAACTGGGTCAACTAGGGTTGAATCAGAGACTTGTCCACGATCTGGTTTCGGTCCATCAAAGATTTCATCATATTTCCTAAAAAAAAAAAGGGCTGGAGGTTTTTTGTGCTTCTCGATATATTGTGCTTGTCTGGCAGCTGGCATAATGCCTATAATTTGCATGGTTTCGCTAGGAGAGACAGATTGAAAACATTGCTTTTATTGGTTCCAGATCCCAACGAACACGTTGGAGAACTTTCTTACTCAGGTGGAAGCTGGTTATACTAAATACCGAAACTTGTACCATAACAGGTATGTATTCTAAATAACCGTTTTTGGTAATTGTTTTTTTTTCTGAATCTCGATAGCATTCATGCTGCAGATGTATGCCAAACTGTTTCCTACATTCTGTGTCAAACCGGATTAATGGTTAGGATTTGCTAATGTTTTATAAGAAGAAAAACTAACGCTCCTTGTTGGAATTGCGCTTTAGAACTGGTTAACTGATCTAGAAATCTTTGCTGCCATCATTTCGGCTATTATACATGACTATGAACATACGGGGCAGACCAATTCCTTCCACATCATGTCCGGGTCGGACACCGCACTTCTCTACAATGATCGAGCTGTTTTAGAAAACCATCACGTTTGCGCCGCATTCAAGTGATATTCATCTTTCGCTTCGATTTACCTCCTAACATTTCGGCATTTTTTAGGCTAATGAAAGAAGAAGATTGTAATATCCTGGTTAACCTCTCTCGCGAAGATTTCCGAGAATTCCGCTCCTTGGTCATAGACATGGTCCTCGCAACGGATATGTCTGGTCATTTCCAACAAATAAAATCTGCAAAGGCGTTATTAACTATGCCTGATGTCAAGTAATTTACCTTAAAAATCAACCCTTTTAGCTTTCTAATGAGCTGTATGTTCTCAATTTCAGCATTGATAAATCCAAAGCCCTGTCCCTTATGTTACATTGCTGCGATGTGGCCCATCCGGGGAAACCCTGGCGTTTACATCAAAGGTGGACTGATTTGCTGCTAGAAGAGTTTTTCCGCCAAGGGGATTTAGAAAAAGAAATGGGTTTGCCTTATAGCCCATTGTGCGATCGTAATACAACTTTAGTGGCGGAATCACAGATTGGTAAAACTCACTAACCCATCCAATCATCTCAGCCATGGTGGCGAATTTCTCTCACTCCTTTAGGTTTTATTGATTTCATTGTGGAGCCCAGTTTAACTGTAATGGGTGATTTGCTGGAGCGCATTTTAATGCCTCGATCGCCTCTGCCAGGCAAGAATGGTCGGGAGTCAATATCCGAAGAAAATGCAGACAATGACAGTACGTGATGCTTTGGACTTTTTCTTTCTTTATAACAGTCCGTCTGACTTCTCGGCTCTCGAGACCATTGTAAAACGGTCGTTCGATTTTAATGGAAATGTCGGTTACAGGCAGCAAGAAAGAGCCAAGTGACAAAGGAAAAGCAATGCAGCCGGTTAACACGGAAGTGACCGAGACAGAGTTGGTGGCAACCACTATCCTCAGACCCTGGAAAGAACATTTAGCTGAAAACAAAGCCAAATGGAAAGAGCTCAGCGCCAGAGGTAGTCATCATTGGCATTGCTTTATTCTCCTTTCAAAAGATAGAACAACACTTATGCGTTTTTCTTTTCTCGTTCTACTTTATTTGCTTGCTGTTCTCTCGCTATGAAAACCATTCCATACGAACTTTTCCAGAAAGTAAAAATAATTCAACTACAATTGCCGAAGCAGACTAATACAACTATAACCACCGAAGACCGAGTTCTGTGAAGAAGAACTATGTGATAAATCGAAAGAGAATAGGCGGATATGCGACCTGTACGGGGTGGGGATAGCAAAAGAAGTGTGCGTCGTTCTTCGACTAGGTTTTTTCGCTGTGACGAATTCTAGACATAAAGTTTAGCGTTATATTGTAGTTATGGGACGGAAAATTGGAGTTCCAAACAGACAATAGTGGTTAATAAAGCGTGGAAGTCAAGACTGCTTTTAGATGAGGTTTTAAAACTGCCTGTTCGTGGCAGTTTGTGGCGCGTTTCGCGAATAATGTAATGGATGAGCTAAAGAGAGTAAGAGCGAGTACGAAGTGCATGCGCGTAGACTAGTCGTACGTTTTTCTCGAAGTAACAGGAATCAATGAGTTTCCATAGAGACGCCGAGGTGACAGACCCACAACAAAAAACACGTGCGCATCACGTATGGGTCGGAGCCTAGGATATCAGCACTTGTGTTATTCTTCAAAGTTGTTATATGTTCGGCATTTGAAGCCCGGCTTGAACGTGTAGGCGTGAATAGTGTTTATTATGGCAGCCGGCACTAAGTGGAAGATGAAACCTTCTGACGACATTGATCTCATGTTGGATACGTTGCTGATGGAAGTGGAAGAGAAGTTTCTAGTTTCACATAAGCCCCATATGAAACCTACGCAGCAAAGCAGCAAGCCCCAGCACAGTCTGTCGGTGGAAAAACGGGCCAGCAATTCCGCTCCTAATTTGCAAACAGCACACGCTCTTGCCCCTGTTCAAACACGTAACGTATTAGAGTAGGTGTTTTTTTATATGTAAATTTATTTATTACCTTGACCTCCCTTCATTGAAAACAAAATTATTATTTTTACCTTGTATTTCTTTCGAAAGTAGGGAGAAAAGTCATAATTCAACACGGCATATTGCGAAAACCAGCCCCGAGCATAAAAAGCCAGCGACTCAAAAATCGGCGCCAATGTATGTTTTTTTCTTAGTTTCATGAAATTACAGAGTACATCGGAAGGTGTTTTTAATAAAGGCGGGATGTTAGTCAAGAAGATGATTTATCAGATATTTTTGACGATGAGCCCACACCCAGGAGTGCCAGGTTTAAACGGAGTCTTACAGACAGCCAATTAACTAATCCGCAACGTATGGAAGCGCGGAGTGGCGGTCCGGCGAAATGTTTTCCGGTGTTGCTGAGTGGCGCTAATGGGAGTTACAACCCTGTGTCTGGACCAAGGTAAAATATCATTAAATCCTTAATTTCCTGCCCATAAGTTATTTTTATTGACAGAATCTGCGATAACGTGCGTTGTACGAGCTGTGACTTCAAGGTGTCTCGGTTTGAAAACTTCAAGTGGAGACCTGGCACGGATTATTTATTCCTCCGGAATAACATGCCCGAATTCGATCGCGTGCGAGTCAAACTTGCATCATCCAAGGGTTCTAGAGCTTATGGCTGCCAATGTCGGTTCGTGACAGTGAAAAACATCTCTCAACTGGGAACGGATTTCTCCAAATGGGTCTGCGGAGGGCATAGCAACTAGAACTCGTCTAATACTTAGTTACAAACTAAGTAGCCCTGCGTAACAAAAAGCTCCCCTAACCCAAAACCTAACCTTTATTTGTACCCGGACATCCTCGCTCCGGACTTCTAGAAAGAATTCCTTGCAAATTACATCCACAAAGACCAACAAAAACCAAAGATAAAGAAAGGAATTTCCAAAAGTGGTTTCCGTGTGAGCGGGAATGTCTGGTAAGATAAACATTTAGGATATCCTTTGCGGTTATCCGTACATGGAGTTTGTTGAGCCTATAGTTTATAACCTGCGTCACTTTATTACCCAAGGAAAAGGCAACATGGTTGTGTTAGATACTGTTACACGCGCTTGATTATTAGGTTTATTAGAGGCAGAGTCAAGTTTGACAAAGAAAAACATATATATTGTTTTAACATGGAAGATTGTTTAATATAGAAGAATAAGAGACAGTCGTTGGCAGTATTTTTTTATCGAAAGATTTAACCGAGCTGGAAAACTCGAATGTAGTCGACTTTCATAGCAGGTTGCTCAGTAGCGGCATTCCAGGTCGAAAGCCAGCAGTCGCGTTGCTCCCAGAACTTTTTCATGGCATCGGGATCCCAAGATGCCCATGGTTTGCTGCAAGGAGTATTTATCATGCCGTCTTGAAAGTAATTGCCCCCAGTTGCTACGTTTAGAACAAAATGGAACTAAGAGACAAATTGGGTTACAAGTTATGTTTGATTAGTCATGTAGAATTTTACTCGTCGGTCAAAGGGTGCCATACGCCCGCCGTTAGCCCAAATGTTATTAATGCCTAGACTTGAAAACTGGCCTAGTTCCCAGAAGCCGCCTCCTGGTGGTGTGACATTGCCAATTTGCTCACCATCGACGAAAAACGTCATGTCATTCTCCGTCCATACGAAGGAGAAGATGTGATAGTCATTTGCGAAATTGGTGCCGCTCAATTCCCTTAATTTCGCAGATTTAGAATTTCGCACATGTAATTTGAAGCTTTACTTTTCCCAGTGGGTGCGTGCATATCCGTTGTTGTTTCCATCAGGTCCCCAGTGGAGCGTGCTGCCCATACGTTGGATTCCTTGATTGGCTCCCCATCCTTGCAGGTTAAGATTACCGCGAGTTTCGACCAAGTCGATCTCGCCTGAGCGTGGCCAACCTCCATACGTATCGTCAGTAGGCAACAACCAAATAGCTGAACGTAGATGCAAAGAAAAACACAAATTTAAAAAGCCTGGTAAGCAATGAAAGCATGACTATTACTAACCAGGCCATATCCAATCTCCTTGGGGCATCTGAGCACGGACTTCGACAATCCCGTACGTGAATTCGAAATGATCGCGGGTCACCATACGAGCGGACTGGATGGGATTAATAATGTCAGTACCGTAATTCATACAACAATCGCTGCCATCAACGTTAAGATTACACCCATCCAAACAGATCTGGCCTGAACCGCCAAACAGTGCAGCTTCTCCGTAAGTATCGGCTGTTAAGGTGGGCTTAATATACAATACGCCGTCTCTCACATAACTTAGGGATACAAAATGTACTGATTTCGTACAAATCTGTGCTAGTGTTTATTACCTATTTTCTTGGCGATTGGTGTAGTATTGAAACTCGTTATTGCCACCACGCCACGCAGTTATAAGGTGGGTCCAAACATCCGTATTAAGGTAGTCGAATTCGTCCTGCCATATTATTGGGCCCTTAACAAAAGGGATTTCTTTCGCACACGTAACTACCACGAAGGTAAAATACAGTAACTTGCGCCACATATTGGACACGGATTCAGCTCAAACTGGTTGTTTACGGGGACTTTTATACTCGTAGTATATGCGACAGATGATTGTATTCCCTGCTCTCCGAAGATAGGACTGACTAAACTTTAGCTATCAGGATAAACAAACGTGAGAAAACCACCGGACCCCACCTTAGTTGTTTGACGAGTTGTAAACCACCGGACTTAGAAAAATAGCTATCAACATGACCACAAGAAAACTTTTATTTGCGGTTTTTTTCGCAATCAAAGATTCCCGAAAACTCGAATATGACGAGGTTCCTCGAGAAAACTCGTTTCGGGCAGGATACGAGTATACAATTTTGGCAATATTCCAGTGCATCTGCAGATAAATAGTCTCGGTCAGAATTATGTGCGATCATCCTGGTTTCATGCTGTATCATTATCATGTGAAATGTAGGAGCATTCAACTAAAATTCCCCAATTAAGAGGCGGTGCTTGAATCTCATAATAATAAGCTCGGGGCCTCTGGGTAGAGGGCCCTGTTGCTGTGTTTATGTTCACGTTTACGTAGACGTGTATTTTGTAAGGTGCATTCTGTTTCATGTCTAATCAACACAAATGTCTAGAAAAGAGGAAGAGTTGAGTGATATTATCGCGCAACAGAAAGAACAGCTTACAAGGTACAAACGTAAACTCCAAGGTAAACTTCAGTTCAACATAGACTTCAAGGTTTTCCATCTCTATATGAAGCAGAAAGAATTGTATATCCTTTTCTTTGTATTTAGATTTGGTTCAAGCGTACAAGAGTCTACAGAAGGAAAAAGAAGCTATCAAGTCTAGTTTCGAGGCTGTAACTACCGTAGTAGCGTCAGGAAATAAAACCGACACACCTGTCTCAAATGGCACAGCTGCAAACCAGCAGGACAGCGATGTGGAGAGCAATGCATCCCAATCTCACGTAAATTTTCTGATAATTTACTTGTTTGTTATACTCTTACATTATAATAGGATCCTTTACCTGACGTGAATGAAGAAGAGTCCCTAGAAACTTTAAAAGCCAGGATAAGCACTCTTTCAACGTCCCTATCGGTCATTAGCAAAGAAAAATCCCGTATAGAATCTGCTTTTCAGAATGACAGGAAGCAGCTTTTGCACGAGAAAGATGAGGTAACTATAGTTTTGCCTGATACTTTGATTTGTTTCAAACTATTTTATCACAGCTACAGAAGTCATTGGCCGCCGCTTGTCAACAAGCAGATGCTTCTAACCAACAAAACACCGCCCAGATTCAGTCTTTGAAATCGCAGCTTGCGGACGAGAGAGCTAGTCATGAAAGAGAACTTGAAGGCCAACAAATTACTATTAAGGAGGTGCAACGAAGTTACAATGAAGAACGACAAAAATGCCAAGCTTTGGAACGGAAGAACCACGATTTGTCTTCTGCTTTAGAAACAGCGAAAATCAATTTGGAAAAGGCTTCCAAGCCCGATCCTTTAATTTCACAACTCCAGTCAGAACTAGATGATCTTAAGTCACAATATAGTTTAGCCTTTCAGAAGGAGACAGACAGAGTTTCCGTGGTGGAACGCCAAGCGAAAGAACAAATTGGAGACCATGAAACAAAAGTAGCTTTGTTGGAATCTAAACTTGCGGAACTGTCGTCAACCTTGGGAGAGTATGAGCAGTTAAGACAGCAGGACATGAAACAGATTTTAGCTCTAAAAGAGCAGTTGTCGACAGCTACAACTATTGAGCTGGAGTCTAGCCCCAATAAAGATCAAATGAAAATTGAAGAAAACTTTGTGGACTTCAGATCAGAAGTGCAGAAAACCATCACGAAAATGCTTCAGCTCAAAGGAATGCTAGCCAAAAAGAATGAATGCCTGAAAGACCCAATTGATCTTGAAAGTACTTTTTATTACTTGTGTTTGAACGCTTTAACCCTCCCACTCTGTCATAGGCTTTTTTCTGGAAAAGGGCTTAGCTCCTGGGCCGCCTCCTAATCACGCTGTATGCCTAATGGATTTTGAACGATTGAAGCATGAGTTAGACTGCCTCCGTAAAGAGAAGTAAGGCTATATTTCAGTTCGTTTCTGAGTTAACATTTTTTTGTGGAGTGGTTGCCCTGAGAATGAGCTGACAAATGGCAGGGATGTTCGTGAAGTGGAGAGACTTTCATCCAAAGCAAAGAGTCTGGAAGTTCAGTTGGCAGAAGCGTACCGGGCTCACCAGGAATCTATGCAGAAAACGCGAGAGGTGGGTGATATTGGATGTTCAGCTTGTTTGGTGTTAAGAAGAGCATAATTTCAAGGCATGGATGACCGAACGAGAGTCCTTTAAAGAAGAAATGAAAGCTATGGAACGGGACAGCAGGAGGCGGAGAGTAGACCTGGAATATCAGTTGGACAAGCAGCGCGAACGAACCTTGGCCTTGTTGGAGGATAAAGACAAAGAAATTGCGAATCTGAAAACAATTTTAAGTGGTCCTTCCTTGACCGGAAAGAATACCCCTGACAGTGTCGCCGTTTTGCCTACACAAGCTTGTCCGCCCTTGGACGTGGCTTTGGAGTTGACCGGAGGCACCTCAGCCAGTGGGGGGCAAATCTTACATTACGTCGAAGATTTGTCGAGAAAAGAAGTCGAATTAAGCAACCTGAGAAAAATACGGAGGCAGTTGGAAAACGCTCTACGGGAGTTGCAGCTGACTAGTGTTGCTAAAGAAGACAAGACGAGGGAAGAAATCGAGAAATTAAAGGAACATATGTTGCGGTAACACGATCTTCTTCAAGCTACGCCATTTTAAGCCTTCTTTCTTTTATCTTTTCAGTCTTGATAGAAATCAATCCAGAGAAGCTGCTAATATGGAGTATTTAAAAAACGTAGTCTTGGGGTTTTTAACGCAGCCCGACTCCAGAGCCCAAGCCCCAATGTTAAATGCAATATCTACAATTTTAGAATTTTCTCCTAAAGAAGCTAATACTGTACAGAAGTTTTATCCAGCATGGAAATATTGAATGAAGCTACATTCCAATTACAGTGCCTACCATTTTGCTAGGTTGCTATGTAATATAGAAGTTTAAAATGCCGTCATCTGGTTGTTTTCTTGTTAACCTGGATTCCAGCTTTGAATTTGGCGCCCGTTTTCTATGACGTCAAGGAGCGTCATGGCGGCGTTGAAGGATGTTCGTATTGTTTGTCTGGTGAAAGTGAAAACTGGGACGATTCGCACCGTGAGAGTTCTGTTTTCTACTTAAATGGAATAATCCAACATCTGACATGTTTCTCATCGTTCTCTGGTAAATATAGCTCTGCAATCCTGTCCACATGTGGACACATTAAAACAAGTTTGTTTGTTTTCCTTCAACGTTTGGCTAAAAACTTGTGGGCTGTTTATTTGAATGAAAGCAAGAGTTTTTCGTGGGTAGAGCTGTCTGGGTTTTCCTTATGCCTTATTTGGAGCTTATTCAACAATATTACCGTCGTCCTGTATTCTAATCTTACTGTCTTCCATTCTTGGCTTATTCGGAAACTAGGCTATGGAAACGATATTCACCTACTTTTGGGACTCGGCTAGAGGGGGAGGGATAATGAATGGATTACCTTGACTTGCTATTGAAACTGAAAGTCGGCCATATAATATTAAAAATGCTGTAGCATGGCATAGCTGGCCTTGTCAGATTTACTTTCACCCTCTGTGAGTCAGGCTGAGTTGGGCTTGTCTAACGTAACGCTTCCTGGGTTTAAGAATTTTCTATGGCGCTGAAACACTTTCGTTTTTACTGGAATGGGGCCTCCCTTTGGGCCACGCCAGCCCTTTACAAAAGATTAAAGGTTACTTAATAAGAAGCTTGTCCGCTTGTTAGGTTTGCGTCTTGAAAAGCTTGCATTGTCGCATTCAACATCTCGATCATACTAGTAGCCCTACGAAAGATTAGGGAATCAGCGAGTTCATTTTGCTTTTGATATTGTAAGTTTACCTGTATAGACTAAGAAGATACAAGTTGCCGGAAAGATAAGTGATCTGTTTGAATAATTGCCTCCGTTCCATTAGGCCGGCATTGAGGCGAGGGTCAAGCGAGGTCATCCAGAGAATTTGCGTGGTCGAGGTCAAGGAAAACGAAGCATTTCTCAGTAGTGCACCCTCTTAATACTTCAAGGCAAATCAATGCAAAACCGCCCCCCTCTATAGTTTTACAGGAGGTCGAAGGTTATAAATATATTCAGGCGTCAATTAGGCAGGTGCAGTCTTCATGCTTGTCTTGTCGTCAGTTTAGCTTGCACACCCGGGAAGGTGTGCCATGTCTGGGTGAAACAGGCTCTCACTTTCGCTTCTTTTTGGGATTGGGTTCGCAATTTGTAGCAATACATGCATGTAGTGTTGTGTTCACTACTCCGCGGACTTCTACTGATTACAACACACTGTCACAGCGTCAGCCGTGTACCAGGTAATGACTTAATTCGCAGTGTGCCATATGTCCCACGCGTTGTTATATAAAAACATGTTGAAAAATCCGTTATTTATATTTTTGATTTATTCTCTGCCCGTATCTTTTCGTTTTACTGTACTACATTCACGGTATTACCTACATTTGGCTTTAAGTGATTTTGTAACCCAGAAAACGTGACACGTCAGGTTTACTTTCATTTTTCCCTTTCTGTGGCCTCTGTTTTTGTTGCGTTTGATCAGGAAGTAGGTAACTTAACGGAGTAGAAAAAAATAAGCAGGGGTCATAAGAAGCCTGGAAACTACTTGCACCATGCATATAACCTAAGGGCTGTTGCAAGATGCGATGCGAAGCGCTGCAGCAACATCCACGTCCATCCGGCCAAACTTATACGATCGTTGTTATTTTGGTCCGCCTCTTGTGCTCGGATCGCACGTGCTAGTTCTGCCCTTGGAATGCTAGGCAGGATCTGAATTTATGGACCTTTTATACTTTTAACATGGACAGGTTGATAACTCTTGTTCTTTTGGCCCCCGTCTCGGTAAATTGGAAAAATGTACGTCGATTAGCGTCGTTGACGGGCGACAGTCGTGAGTGCGTTCCGTTTCCTACTGTCAAAGGTACTAAAAGAGGGCGAAGAATGTTCAGGAGCAAAAGTTTGGGACACTACGACTGTTTTCAAGGTTGGAGCCTTTGTTTTTTGTTGATCTAAGGTTCAAATCTCGGTCTTTGTGTTAGTATTACGCATTTTGTCCCTATTGCAGTGGGAGGTCTTGAGTTCGTACTAAGTCCGCATCCAAGGGATGGCTAACGGTTTATTAATAGGAGCGATGACGTTAGGAACACATTGTTGCATTAGGAAGAGCTTTAGTCCTTTAAAAAGATTGACGCTATTGTAAACAAAGAACCTGGTGTCTTTTACGACAGGTTCCAAATTTCCTTTTTTTTCTTCATGCGGAGGTCATTTGGGGAGTTTGTGCCCCTAGAAAGCGAAAGCAGTTTAATTATCACTGCTATTTAGGCATGACTAATTTTTGTTTTTGTCTTTCTTGGTGGTGTCTTGGTACAGAACGGGATTACGGCTCTATTATGCGGTCCCCAGGGTGCTGCGGTCCATGTCTGGAAGGCCAAGAACTGTACCCCAGCGATGGCGGGACTCAACAAGTTCTCTTACTCCAGAAACTTCTGCAGCAACTTCACCCCGTACCCAAAACGTTTCTTCTCACCTGGATAGAGCAACACCACAAGCAACAATGTCCACACTTGCATAGCGCCCAACTTCAAGCCAACGATCCAAGTAAATCTACGCAACTTTTTTTGTTATTTATTGTAATTTAGTACTTATAGTTATACTTAACTATAACTATAAATAACAACTATAACTTAGTTATAGTCCGCTATAGTTACGTGAGGAGTTTCAAACTAGTAGTAGTTACTAGAGGCTTCCATTCCAAAGTTCGATTTTAAACGTTATGAGACTAGTGCGTTTTGAGGCTGATAGGGAAAGTTACCTGGAACCACTCGTTAAACTTCCTATTGCAGCTTAATAAGGGGGGAAAGTAGAATTATGAGTGGAGCCTGTGTTTCAGGCTTCAGTTTGAGTTGGGAGAGAGCTTGTTCTTAGGTTCTGGAGTGAAGTGAAAGGACTTGAACAAAAATATCTTGTTTTTGTGCGGACGGAATATGCAGACTGACAAGTTAGGGGCAGGGTTTGAGATTGCACATTCATTGTTAGCAGACTATGCTCTGCCAGTCCGTTTTAGTTGGGGATGTTTGAGAAAGGGAGCAAAAACTAGTTTATGTCGCAAGGCCGTAGAAAGCTGCTCGATATCAAGCATGTTTTCAACTTCGCACGCAATGCTGGCTGGACTAGTAGCCTACTAGGTTGCCGTGGAAGTAAAACGCCCATCTGGTCCTTGGCTACGCGCGCTACCAATTACTACGCTCTAATCTAGATCGTTTCGCAAGCCAAAAAGAAGGAATGCCACGAATTGCATAACTTAGAATGTTACCGGGCGTCATGTCGTTTTTGTTTAGTTTTTATTGTAAGTTTATCTTTTTTTAGCCAAATAAAGTTCGTTTTTATGAGTAACGCACCACGAATCCAATGAATAGTGAAAGGATTCGTAAGCAACGGTGGCGGAAGGAGACGAGGGAGTTCATTGCGTCGTGTTGACACGATTTTGTTATGACACAGTTTTGAAGTCGAACTTTTTGCTGGCCTTTTTGTGCCCATTGCGACAACAAGAGTGCTTTTTACTTGTTTAGTGTGTCTAGTGGACGTGGTTGCGTAATCAATGTTCATGTCATGTACCTTTAAGACTATTCAAATAATCCAGGTGTGGCGGTATGCATGTGTGCGACGAGTCAGTTTTGGTAACGAGGTCTCCCGTAGTAATATACACTTTCGCTTTCGGAGCCAGAAGGGCCCCCCCTTCATGAGAAACCTTTTCGTTTTCAAGCGGAGTGAGAGTTAGGCTGCAGGAAAGGTAAAAAGATTTGTGTGTAAAAATAAGGGGTATAGTTAGAGGAACTTTCTCTTTTCTTCCTCTTACCGTTTGCGCCGCTGATGCAAATGAGAGTTCATGCAAATATGAACTTCCCATTCCTATCTTGAAACGTGGTAGGGAGATACAAACAGGTGATACCATACCGCTATACCTACCCAGTCTTCCGTTCCGAGCTTTTCTGTCCTGATTTGGTCTCTTCAGCATCTTGCAGCTCTAAGACTTGAAGGCCATTCTGTTTTTAAAAATGGGAAAAGAAATGGTCAAGCTACCTTGACTGTCCTTGCTTATTGGATACCGACCAATCCGTTTTTTTTTATTTGTTTTTTCAAAAATCCACTATTCGAGGGTGTGGTACTTTGAGTCCTGTCTGGATGGAAATTGCTTTACGTTGAATGAAACAGCCTGTCTCCCGTGAAATTAACAAGTCTTGCCGTATTGTTTGCGACATGGGATGGAAATCTTCGACTAATGGAGAAAGGCCATCTCGTGTAAGGAATGGCTGCGTGAATTGCCACGAGACCCATCTAAATTAGCCCAGGGAAGGTAGTTTAGGGCCAATTGCGGATTACCCGTCGTAAAATTAGACAGATAGACCAAAATGAGTGCTCGGAAGTGGAGACTTTGGCTTGGCAAGTTTCATATCGCGCGTTTCCTGCGGCCGGGATGTTAAGTGCCGTCGTCGGTTCCACAATATCTTTTAGGTGTTGATCGCTTTCTCTTTCTCTGGTTTAATTGTCGTTCCCGAGCCCCTATGCAGTGTATGGAAAACAGCTTTAACAAGTTCCTTTCGTATTATTACTAGCGACCAGCCTTTTTTTTATTGCATGCTAGTTGGGGGTATACCTGTCGACCTACATTGGCTGGTTCTGGTTCAAAGCGAGTCCCGCAGACGGCGAAGGGGAACGCACAATCACTTACCGGTATGATTTCCAAAGTAGCCCTCAATATTGGTTCACTAAGTTAGGTTTTTAGTAGTCGTTTGCGGAATTAATTCGATCGAAAGTTATATCCGATGGTCCCGCAGGAGTGTTTCTTTTGTTTTTCTATTTTTGTTTCTATGTAGGGCACACTAGTGAGTTTTCTTGGGGTGATTTGGTGGGTTGTGAGGTCATGTTGAGTAGGTAATTGTTTAGTCACACATGGGAAGAGAAAGGCATGAGAGAAAGGGAAAGGCTTTGGTAGTTTGTGAAGTCTAGTCAGTTGTAGTTTAGAGCTATGCCTGTACAGGTAGGGATAGTTCAGCTCAACCGAAAGAAGGTGTTTAGAGTAAAAAGGCGTGGTTCTCTCTTAGCTCTCTTGGCGAAGCCACGGCATAACGCTAAAGGACGGTGTGTGTGGAATTGTCATTTTTAATCGCGTGCCCCAATTCGTAGCTGCCGACAAATTCAGGGCTGCCGTCTTCGGCGCAACATCGTCACTCACGCCTGGAGTAGTTGTCGATTTTTAAGCGTGCTTGTATTATCCCGGTGCGGTGTGTGTAACAACTTGTGTGGAAACTTGTGCAAGGATTTGCAAAGTTGAAAATTTCCAAAGGAAGGATCTTATCCTTTGAATTTCTAACTTTTAGTGGGATCATATGTTTTTAAAAAAATAAACAAGAAGAATGATTCCGGTGCTCTGGATAAATCTGGCCTAGTGACAACTTTATTGGATTTTTTTTTATCATGCCGGGTAGGTGTACCTATTGAAAATCTCGTTAAACTGTTCTAGGCAATGTTTGATATGAAAAGCCATATTTTGTCCTTTCTAATTCGGTTTCAAGGAAAGGAAAGAGAAGGAACAGGATGGTGTTCGGAATTAGGAATGCGTCAGTGCATTTCGTTCGAGAGAACTCGGGAGAGAAAGTGTGGTGGTTGTTAACCGCGTCATGCATGGTGTTGGAGAAAACATATGCATGTATGCATGTATATGCATATGCAATGTTAAGGAAATAGTACTTTAAAAGAGTTACGAGCTCACGGGTGTGGAGAGCGAAAGAGTACGAAGAAAGTGTTACAAGATTGAACAGAACTCTTGACAGAACTGACCCGCGCAACGAAGGCTTGTGATTGGCTAATGAGCACGAGGCCGCGTGGAAGTGTCTGTTGCCTTGAAACACCTGTATTTCGATTTCTTCCCCGTTTTGCTCTTAGACCTTGCGCGGTTCATGTTTACCGTGCGCGTTGAATACTAAATTATGTGTTTTCTTTTCTAAGAAGAGTGAAAAGCAGGTGTGCTAATGTATCGTTTACTTTTTTCCCTCAGCTTTTGTCAAAGGACTAATGAACGAACCGCGCGACGTTGCAGTGAAGCACTTGCTGCAGCATTTGCCCCTGTTGCAGCCTCAAGTGGGCGTGCCTACTGGGGATTGCAGTGCCAGCAATACGTATCTCCACGTGCTTCCCAGGATTGTGGAAGCTGTGGTGGAGCAAGAAGGCGGCCAAGGGCCTGGGATGTGGGAAGACGTGCAGCAGTTGCTTACTTACGCTTTTCTCCATCCAGCCTTTTCTGTCGACGAAAAACGGTAATTAATTTTGCCTAATCCTGTTGGGAAAAAAAAAACTTTAAAAAATCATTAGCGGAAATATGGACCAAAATAGTCGTGTACCAATCATTAATTCGTTTCTCTTTTTCTCAAGGACTTTGGCGCAATGGGTTCAGCAATTGGACGAACGTGTACGCCAACATGGGTGCAGTATGGACAGAAAGCAGTCGCTTTGCCCACCTGATATGTACAGTAACTACACCACACCTCAACATGCTTGGGATGCGTGGCCTTATTGTAAACAAGGTTAGTTTGCTTGGTTCTTTGGTGTGAAATTTAAGCCCGTGGCTAATTTCATTATTGTGGCTTTTGCAGATAGTTTGAATGTGAACTCGCATAACCGCGTTCGACGCAGTAACAGCTTGACGCCGCCGTCCGAAGTCTGGCAAACGTGCGAGGACAGCGGAGCTCGACTTAAGCCTCGTTCACATTCACTTTCATCCGATCCGTCCACGGCTCCGCAAACCTCGTTGTCGTTGGCCTCTTCGGGAAGCGGTTCAGAATGCCACTTGAATGGCGGCGAATCTCCCCAATTGCGTTCGTCGTCTTTGTCGTCGTTCCAGGTGGACGGGAGTGGGATGAAAGACGTGCCGAGTTGGCTGAAAAGTTTAAGATTGCACAAGTACGCTGGACTCTTTGCGCAAATGGCGTACGAAACAATGCTGAATCTAACGGAAGAGCAATTGGAAAGCCAAGGTGTCACCAAAGGCGCCCGACACAAGATTGCCTTAAGCATTCAGCGCTTGCGCGAACGTCCGCACCTGCTGCTCAAGCTTGAGAAGGAAGTGATGGAGACGGGGAATATTCAGAATGCGTTGACGGAGCTAAAAACTTTGCTGGCGTCGCCCATTAAACCCCATAGTCCACCGGACCCGGGCTTTTCCTCGTTTTTAGATCTGGATTCGGCTCTGGAGGAAACCAGCCGCACTTCCTTAAGCAGTGAAGACGTCTCCAAAGACGCGAGTGACATTGTAGTGACCGGGAACCTTATCTCGCCGCCGACAGTGATAGTTTCTGCCGCCCCGGATTCCGATTCCGGCCATGAAGGGAGCGAGACTTCGGATCCTGAGCACGAAGAAGCTGAATTGGCCAGAAAAGCCGTGGGAGAGGGTCGGGACAGGGAAAGTGTATTGGAGAAAGAGGATCTTCCTGGACAGATTGCGCGACTGTTGGGAAAAAGTAAGCTTGTCGACTTTCACTTTCTCAAGTTAAGCTATGCTTCTCACGCGTATTAATGAATGCTCTTATTTGTCTAGTATGTACGCAGCTTTTGGTTTCTCAGAACCCCAGCGAGGATAACGTGTCCCAATTCTTGGCTCTACTGGAGCGTTGTTTGGGACACGAAGCTTTCGCGTTACATCAGAAAAAGCGGCTGGCTTCGTGGAAGGAACAAGCACATCGCTTGTGGCGCAATATGCCAGTCAGGAAACTCCAAGATCCCAGATTTAATAGAAGGTCCGTTGATTTTTTTTTTTTTTTTTTTTTTTTTTTTTTTTTTTTTTTTTTAAGGAACGTTTCATTTGACTTGTAATGTCATTTATAATTTATTCTAATTTCCATTGGATTTATTTGAAAATTTCATCTGATTTGTATTAAATTTCATTTTTCACTATATTTTAATTTATTCGTAATTTTCATTGGATTTATATTAAATTTCATTTTCACTATTATACTATCATTTATTCATAATTTTAATTCGATTAATATTAAATTTCATTGTCACTATTATAATTAATTTATTCATAATTTTAATTCGATTAATATTAAATTTCATTGTCACTATTATATTTTAATTTATTCATAATTTTCAATTTCAGATGGAGCAACGTCGCCCACTATCCTGGATTCTATGCCGATCTGGTCTCAACGAATCAATCGTACAATGCTAACACTAGGGCAGCAACGCTAGCGTCTAAATATGGGCGCAATCCAGGGTTCAACAATGCTGTAAACCAAAGTTCGCTAGCTCCACCCAAGGCTCGTCCCTTGGCAGCTACTCAGTCGTTTCCATTATCGAACGTAAGTTATATCCATAATAAATGCTGTCTTATGGATATTAATCGGGCTGGGTTGGCTTTTTGAAGAATTTACCCGGATTAAATCCTTCATTGCAGCACCGGAACAGTTTTTGTGTTAGCACTCTAGGTACCTTGAACACGGGGGTGAACCAGGGATTAGGGCTCACCTCTTTGGGAGGAGAAGAGCTTTTGTATCGACACAGAGCGAGCTTGGAGGACTCCTTAACTGAAGTAGCGTATTAAAAAATAAAGTTTTACTTTAGATGAAATGTATATTTTATATTAGCTTGTATTTAATATATTTCATTTTATATCTAGTATATTTTGTTTTATATATTATTATTTTTATTATACTAATGTTTTCTGTATTTATATTTTACTTTGACTGATTAGTCTGCATATTCTCGATTGGCACTGCAACGAGCACGGTCTGCGCCGATGTCTTGTGAATCAAGTACTTTGCCGACTCAGCATTGCAATAGTTCGACGTTGTTTGGACCTTTTCCCGTGTCACGCATGGACAAGGATTACACTGTGGATTCAGATATTAATCACCGATTAGAATCGTTGTGCTTGTCGATGACCGAGCATGCTTTGGGAGGCGCCAATGATTCCTAGGACAGCACTTTTGGTTTAAGAACTTTGGATGATTTTTTTGGCGAAAGCATTTACGAGGTGGGGAAGAAGTCTCCGGGTCACCTTGTGTATATGTCCTGTTTTTTCCGAGTTGAGTTCTCTTTTCCTGGAATCTTCGTTTTTATAGCAGTGGTTCTTCTACTTATATTGTACAAAGTTTACCCCGTTTCTTTACATAGCTGTTTATGCATTGTCAAAACAACGCAGAGGCTAAGCAGAATCGAGGTTGCTCAGATTTTTGGGGAATGCAGACGATGGCGTGTGGTATTGATTCCCGTTAAGGATTTACAGTTTCTTTGTTTGTTTTTTTCTGAAGGGTTATGGGAGGAATTATATTGTTGTGCGGTGCTTGGTGAGGAGATGCAGTTAGTCGCCTTCCGCTCAATTTTGTAGGGTCCTGCCTTGCAGTGCAATGGCATAGACCGCTCTGTCAAGTCTAGTTCAGTAACAAGACCCCCTTCTCCCCGGACATTATTTAGAAGGATACACGCCAATCATCGTATAAGGAATACAGATTTATGCGGATATTTGAGTAATTCGAGTCTTCGTTTTACGTCTCCGTGTTTGCAATCTTCAAAACGTATACGTCGACGTAGACTTTTCGAAGATTTTACGGCCACGATCGAGGCAGTAAAAGTTTGATGTCTCATTTAAAGAGGTTTCAAAATGAAAAAATGTTACAGAAGAGACCAAATGAAATGTTCTGGCTGAAGAACTCCTATACCAATTATGCATATATTAACCGATTAATTAATTATTTAGCTAAATAAGATCCGCCCCTTTACTCCAAATTTCACATTTTCCTATATCCTTTTAACATTGGGAACAGCGCCTTTACCTATGAATGCATTGAAAATTGATCTCTGATTACCTTTACCTTTCGTTTTGATGCTCAAACACGCCTTTAGGTGCTTCGGTTAATTTACAAGATCACAAAAAGCTGACTTCTTCGCGCCGTGGCCAGGCAGGACGGGAAGCCCTTTAAATAATTAGATATTTTTTTTAACAAAAGTAATTTCAGTGAAAGAAAGCTACTACAACTACAACGAATATTGTAGTCTGTAGGATTTATTGATAAAACAATCGTATGACAGAGGTATTATGCGGGGGGAAACGGTTTGGAATTTTTTGTTGTGCTGAAAGAAAGTATACTGATCTTTGAATTATCAGTTTTCACTTGACTAATTGAACAGATTCAAGATTGAGGCTGTACTACGCCAGTCCAGTGTTCTCCAGCGAGATGTGGGTTTTCAGTTATGGAAACGGCAGTCAAGTGCTTCAAGTCTTGAAAGCCTTCCACGTAACGCAGTTGATTTCTGTCTAACCAAAGTTCTTCGCAATTCACAAACATTGACATGTTGAGCCTTTGAAGGCAATTTCCACGTAAATCGATCTTCCGGAAGGTTGCCAAGAATCTTTCATAATGAACACAGCTAAGATCCAAGTTGCTAAGATCAATTGATGATCCAGGGTTGCTTTTGAGCCGATTCTCCACCAAAACCTTAGAACCTAGACCAACGCTCATTACTCACGAACCGGAAAGTCCGACAAAACTTACGTAAATCCAGATAATACCCTTTGCGCAAAGGATCAATGGCTTTTAGTTCCTCAATAGACGACAGTATGTCTTTTTCGTACAATTGACTATCCAAAGTATGTAATATATGAAGTACGGTGAGGAGAACCCCTATTGAAAGATTCACGTTAAGTAAAGTTTAGCAAGTAGAACCACTTACATTTATTTTCGGGTTCTAAAGCTTGCAGTTGTCGACAAGAATCGAGTTCATCTTCCAAAGCTTTTACGCGCAATTTGCTGAAGAGGCAGTCCGCATGGCTGTCGCTAAATGAGGCACTTTGTGCAAAATCATCGTTAAGAACCAGACTAGAGGTATTGCCACATGCATAACGCAACTCCAGTTTGGAACCAATTTCCAAATCAATGTAAGCGAACTATATAACAATATAGGTTAATTATGTATATTTAAAAAATTACGATTTTTTCCCCACCCATAAGGCAGATGACTCGCAGTTTCCTGGCGATTTCCAGCTTAACAGAACCTCAGCGCCGTCTCGCATTAAGCTGAGCTTAAGTTGCAATAAATGCGAAGGTACTGCAAACTTCACAAACACAGTATGATGCTTCACATCTGCCATAAAGTAGTGAAGCTTCTGAGTCGGTTTTTCAACTCCGAAAAGCCAACGCTGATAGAACCAGGCACTCTGATCATTAGGATCCGTAAATACAGCATTCTGGATGAGTTTACGCTCTACTTTCGAACAGGAATGAATCTCAAATTGGACTACAGAGAAATCAAACTTAAACAGGATAACTGGCCTGACCGTGCGCAAGTTGCGATCCAGTAATAACATTTTCTTCGTCCGGGTGAACAAGCGGAAGTAAAATACTGCGATAATGCCACGAAGAATAATTGGAAAAGTTAGCCTCGATTCTTTGACTTGTAAAGCGCAGCTCTTTCTCAGGACTTATTTGACTTTTGGCTATGATAAGCCTTCGGTAATCCCAACAGTGAACTAGAGCCATCATAAGGAGTCATTTTTTTTAAACAAATAGAGTATATAAAGCTTACAATTGCGGTCATCTAGGGATAAGCAATCACTACACAGTGATAACTCGTGTTCCCAACTTGGCATTTCCATAAGGCAAATAACCCAATACCTATGATGCCAAGCACCATAAGATTTTGGTCTTGCTCTAAGACATCGTTCGGTAAGGTCCAACTCTTGACTTAAAATGCTCTGGAAACCCACACTTTCATACAAATCGCCTTTTAGTTGTAGAATGCCATATTCGGAAAGGCTTACTTCTGTTCCTCCTGGAACTTGACTACGGTTTCTTTTCGGACATTCCATAGTGTGTAAATATCAGCATTTGCCAACAACAACTGGGCTGAGATGTCCAGTATTTCACCATCAAATTTCCCAGCTTTCCTCTGCAAAGAAATTAAGTTTTTAGCCAATTTAGCTTCAAGAAAGTATACAAGAAAATACCTTGCTAAACACAGTATCAATTCCCATACGGTAAAGTGAAAACTTTTTCTGCCTTTCTTTTTCCTTTGCTTCCTGTTGTTCAGCAGTAGTCTTGACTTTTAGTCGCCCGTGCTAAAGATTAATGACGCATGAGAAAGAAGATTTTTTTTTGCATATACCATTTTGCTGGAATGTGGATATAAGATAACAGCCCAAATTCAAAACTTCCTAGAGACTTGCAAGGTATTCAAAACAATACGCTAGTGAAATGCCGATAAGAGCTATGCAAGCTTGCGGAGTGACGCCATTTTTGGAAGTATGAATTGTACCTTGTTTACATCACAAAAACACGCTTTTTCTTGAACGTTTGCGAAGCTATGTTTAATTGACATAGTTATTTGTAAGTTTTAGTTAAAATCTTACGTACAACGCATTTGATATATTTTAAAACTATTATCATTGCTATTATTTTAAGGTAATATTGTATTTATGGGTATCAAACGATTTGTAACGTATGGCAACGCTGCGCAATGAGGAGGTAACGGAGTTTCCTCTAAAAGAAGGTAAAATCTGGGTTATAAAGTCCGTGGGTCAATTACACCAACTAAAAATCATGACTTCCAGCAATAATATAGAGGGTATTAAAATACAACTTATGCAAGTAACACTCTTCTGAAAACTAGTTAGTCATAGTCAGCGGAAAGAAATTCAACCTCACTGACTAAAAATATAGGTGAATCTACGTGCATTTTACTTAGTTAGTAATGACAAAATACGCAAATGGCAACAGGCTTTATAGCTAGGAGACGGAGAACAATAATAGTTGACTGTTATGAAAGCCATGCACTTATCGTTGCAGTTGGTAGTTAAAAGTAAACAATATAAAAACACTTTTTGCTTCTTTTTCGTTTTGTCAATAATTCCTCCGCTGATGTTTCCGACTTAATCATCGCCAATCTCCTGCATATTGCATTTAATGTAAACTTCTTTCTTTTTCCCGCGTTCTCCGTAGCCATAGTAATTTATGTTCTCTTCTTTCTACATAAAAATCCCCAAATTTCAAGCACTGATTTAAAACTTTATATTTGTATCTTATAACTGTTCTTAATTCCTCTTAATTCTTCTTAATTAACTTAGTTATTGGTATGTCTATATAGTCCCGTTGGTTAGAAAACCAGAAAAACATTCATGTAAGCTCCAACTAAAGTGTTTTGTTATACAATCTTGAAATTAGCATGTTTCGTACGATCATGAAAACGTGTCCTGACAAGTTCAGGCGAACGAATTCACAAGT
Source organism: Lepidurus arcticus (assembly GCA_003724045.1). Lineage (NCBI taxonomy): Eukaryota > Metazoa > Arthropoda > Branchiopoda > Notostraca > Triopsidae > Lepidurus > Lepidurus arcticus. The sequence continues at coordinate 55,628 of RJJA01000378.1, forward strand.
GTGTTTCTTTTTTTAGGTGCAACCGAACGAAAGTGAAGCCGAAGGCTCTATCGCCAGTTGCGCCCCAGCAACCAAGGAATGTAGACGTGTGCTGTTTCAGTGGTGACGTTATTTAAGTTAGAAAGTAGTGAAGCTTTATAGCGTTGTGAGTTGTGTTAAAACATTACCAAATCTTAGCATTCGGAAGTAATATGTCCGAAAACTTTGAAACAATTCAAGTGCGCGTTTGAAGTGATAAGTGTAGTGTTTGGCAAAAGGCTGGTCAGGC